>JAMKCH010020103.1:0-41628 GCA_023653785.1 Ophioderma brevispina | reverse complement strand
CTCTAGCGTTTGGATTGCGTCGCCTTTGTTCGCGTGCGTAAATGCTGCAATTCCAAGGTCACCTAAAAAAAAAACACCTAACATGCACAGTGACGTCACCCCCAAACTTGAGATCGAACAGAGTATAGTCTGCCTATGGATATTCTCCTGTAGTAGAGGTTCACTGTGCACAATGCGGAGTTCTTGTATGCAGATGAAATCGATATCATACAGTTGTGCTTCATGTACGAGTTCTTCTTCTTGGCTGTTGTTGACAGTGTCTGGACATAAAATGTGCTGATGATGAAAGCAGTTTTGCATCTAACAAAGTTGTCCATGCATCTTTTGTCAATATCAGGGTTGGACCGTCCAGTAGGCATTAGGACCAACCCATTATATGTATTGGTATAGACCAATGTTGACTAGGATGCACAGATTTTAAATCAGAGGCTTTAACCCTGGTGCTACGTTGTGAACTATTAATCTTGTCAATTAGCTAAATAGTAGCTGGGATTCGCCAGGTCTCCAGCACCCTTTTCTGTTGGGGAAGGTCCCTTAGCCTTTGTCTTTCATGGTGACACTCTGCAAGGCAGCAGTTGCCTTTTTTGTCAGGGATGGTCCCTATACTAAAGCATTATTAAGCATCCGTCATTATGGAATACAACAATCTGCATTTTCTGAACATCTGTTAAATCAACAAGCGTCATTGCAAATTTTCTCAATTTGCTTTATTACATATTGACAGATGTTGAGTGGATTGCCGAGATTCACCGCTTTGAACTGTAAGTCTGTAAATATAATATAAATTTCTAGCACTAAAAATATTTATAAATAACAAAGTTTTTAAAAAGCCCTGGTGGGAAATCAAGTATACACTTCCATGACAAGAGGGTTCAACATTCGTCACTATGTAATACACTAAAGTCTCTGTTAAGCAACATACGTCAAAATTGCCAAATTTCTAATTAAGATTATTAATTAATTAAAGTACTTGCAAGCTTCGACACTTGGCATATTTGAAGACTGATATTTAGTACCTTTTCCCTTAATTTCGTAAAAATGATAAAAATTCAACATTCGTCACTGTAATACACCCGACGATATGCAAAGAATAAGTTGCCTAATGCAATGATGAAAAACAGTCTTGCGCTCTCAATCTTATGATGCAATTCCACAACACTCTACATGGAGTAGGGCCAGGTGAACCTCCCAGGCTGTATGTTGAATACCTTCTTTCCCGAGTTCTTTATTTTCTTAACTACTGCTTAAGATGAGTGAAACCTGTCTTTAAAACTTATTCAAAATTCTTATTTACCTCTGGGTTGCTCCACAGAGAGCAATCACTGCATTGCGTGCATGAGTGACCCGGGTCTCGAGGGTGCCGACAGAAGTGGTTGTAATCAATGTTGGGTTTGCGGCAGATGTAGCACATCTTAGCCCCGCATCGACAAGTCATCTGAAAATAACAGTAATATATAAGCGGTTATCACAATGAAAATAATTGCAATTTTACAGGCGGACCTCTTGACACAAGCACACAGATCTCGACACAAGCACATGCCGCATGTGCAGCGTCTGCTGCGTTGGTTTTTGCTTTCGGTTGTGCACTCGTTCATAAGCATTTATTATGAGAGAAATACTTTGGACAAAATGCATTGATATTTGTCATTGCAGTGTGCATGTTAATGACACTATGGCAGTGTGCTAGAAACATTTACGCACAACTTTGGATTAATTTTTTAGGTGGGTGTGTGCTTTTTTCATTAAAAAATGTATGCATTTTTATAAAAATGTCTGCTATAATATGTTGAAGTCTGCATATTTTTAATTCTTGTGTTTCTCTTACATCAGTTTGAGCACTCATTATGGTATGCGCCCCTGCAGGGCTTGAACCATTATTTGTCTTTAAACCGAGTGCATGTGACAACCAGTGCAAAACTTGTATTGGAAGAAATGCATTGTGGGAAGAACACTATACCTCCTCTTATCACTATCAACTGTATCATGCTTTCCAGTCCTGAACCATGATCAAAATGATCACAATGCTAAGTCTATGCCAAGTAACTGTATCCCGAAAGCTGCGTGACCTAGTTACCACATAGTTACGTAAACTCTTTCACTGGCGAATTGTTTCAACATCTGCTGCAAATCATACCCCTACTTAACCCTTTGAACCCCGACCCCCTGCTCTATTATGTGACTCCACCCCGGGTCCCTGGTGGTGATTTACGGTACTATGCTCCTGTAGGTATTTTGGGTCACATGTTTCATAACTATGTTATAAAACCCCTTCCCCTACCTCGACCACGACCCCGTCCATCACCTTGTACAGCCCTACCTGGTATATCATCCTCACTGTCACTACTACCGCTACTGCTACTACTGACAGTGTTGTACATGTGGCTCTTGCCCAGCATTATCCGACATGTCCGAGTCACTTTCAGACTGAAAATCATCACTATTGTGATCATCAGACTCATCCATATCCTCTTCATTGTCATTCATAATAGCATTCAAAACATCCACAGCCGATAATCTCCTTTTAGTTGCCATTTTTACGGCAAAAAGAACCAAATTTCTCAACACAATACAGCGAAAGTACACGCTTCCAACTTTCTTTTCGGCATCTCACTCGGCACCACTGTGATTGGCCTAATGCCCCATGACATAATTATTCATGCCTGAGGTCATACTAGAGTGATTGACAGGGCCGTAGGAACTTCATTATGTTTGTATACAGATCACATATGGTGGGGATACTGTTTGTTTACAATCGCACCTGGTGGCGGAACGTATACCGGCCGCTGGCGTATATGAGCGTTTATACCAGCAGTCGGGTATGCAGGCCGCTGGTGTTCAAAGGGCTAAGATCAAAATAACCCAATGATAAAAGACCGTGGTTACCTTATTACATCCTTCAGACTTTGTAAAACCCGCTTTGCATCTGTGGCAGGATCGTATCTTGGCCATGGTCATTCTCTCTTCACTGAAAAAAAAAATAGTATTAATACAGGGTGTGTCAATTATAGATGTTACATTTTAAAAAAAAATTGAAATGAAGAAAGAAAAATTCATTGAATTGAAAGGTTTTGTGAATTTGTAAAGAACCAATCTTCTGCTACCTTAGTTAACCACATGTGATCAATTATTTTGGGTAACAAAATTATGATAGAGCAAAAAAGCTTCAAATTTTACTTAATTAACGCTTTCCCCGGACATTGGGTCACTTCTAGCCCAGATTGGCTTCAGTGGTTCCATTGTCTTAGTGCAGTGAAGTTGAACCATTGCTCAAAGCTAGCGAGACATAGCAATTTTTTTTTATTTTTATTTATTTGGACAATGTCCTGGATTTTGGGAAAGCCAGGGGTAATCACCCTACTCTTTTCGACACTGACTGTGATGTGCATGCACAGGTATGACTCTCTGTACATGGGACCGACAGCTGAACGTCCCCTCCGAAGGACGGGGTATTATAATGGTTCATTTGCCCAAGACCAACTGAACCATGGGGAGAGCGAATTCAAATTTCAAATAGCTCTTGTACAGATTAAATCCAGAATTTAGTAACCAATTAAATCCCTGCAAGTCGTCCCGCCGGGAGTTGAACCGGGGACCTTTAGCACCAAAGGCTAATACCTTAACCAGTGGGCCATGTGCTCTCCCTATTATTCTGGAGCCTGCCCTAGATTTCTAGCCAGAGTCTCACCTCGAGGCCATTTTTCAATGAAACTGCAACCCGATATCAGCTCGTCTGCCCACGGGAGGTCAGTAATTGCCAATCTTTATCCCTAAAGTCCCGGGTGTGCGAGGCCCAAGAATTTGCCTAGCACAGGTCCAGAGAAAGCGTTAAACCACTTGAAATGAATAACACATCCTATTGAACGCAAGACACTTACTATGATACTCGAACCTTGGTGTCTGACTTCTTCTCGATCTCATCACATGGGATGCCAAAATGATCCTTCCACTCTTCTTTACAATATCTACAAGTTTCCTGTAAGTTTAACAAGAAACAAGTTGATGGTTAATCAGAGGGTGTTTTGAACCAATCCCATACAGTAGGAAAGTAGGAACGCCAACGATGCATATATATATCCGTTGTTAAAAGGTCAATTTTTAAGGGTTCGAACTTTGTTGAGCAGCATGAACACTCATGGGTACGAGGAACGATATGTTTTCGCGCAGTTTTCATTAGCAATTTCAATTAATTATTAACACAGGAGAGGACCAATTATTCACACAGGCTGCAGAATAAGTCTTAAATATTAATATTTTGTTATAAATATACAATTTTTCAATCGGCTTTCTCCACAGTTGATATAATGCAAAATTAGTCATGATCATGCTGTCAAATTCCAGCAGAATTTTGCAATGTTTACATTTTTCAAGTACCTGCGAATGTGCATCTTACCAAATAAATGACTCATTTTTAGTATGATGAGATAAATTATTGGTATATTTCATCTTCTGATAGGATTTATCGATGGTAATGACCGTACTTGTTAGAAAATACAGTTTGGAAACACATCGTCAAAAATGATAGTCGACAGATAAACACTATACCTATAGAGGTGATCAATCGCTTCTCTACAAACGCCAGCTTGTTAGCTCAGTTAGCAAGCGTGCTATACAAGTAATACAGAGTTTACGGGTTCAAGTCCGGCCAAGGGCATATTTCTTTCCCCAACACCTCTGTACGCTGGCCAGCTCCAGGAAAAGCTTAAATATGTAGTACTCTTATTACTATCAATTTATTATTGTTCCTGATCTCATTTGGGTGGGAGCTTGAGGAGTAGGCGGATTTTGCGTGGGACCCTTTCCACTGCAGGTTACGCCAGTGTAGACTGAGCACCTTTACCGGTTATTCCTTCATGTAATTATCTGCACGAAATAATCAATATGCACATAATAATAATAATAATATTCAAAAACACATTATGTTTTGTAAGAAACCAATCTTTATGCTACCTTAGTTAACCACATGTGATCATATTATTTTGGGTAACAAAATTATGATAGAGCACAAAAAAAGCTCAAATTTTACTTAATTAACGCTTTCACCGGAACATGGGCTGTCACTTCTAGACCAGAGTGGCTTCCTTGGTTCCACTTGTCTTGGCAGTGATTGAAGTTGAACCATGCTCAAAGCTAGCGAGACTAGAAATTTTTTTTTTATTTTTATATTTGGACAATGTCCTGCGATTTTGCGGCAAGACAGGGGTATCACCCCTACTCTTTTCGACACTGACTGTGAGTGCATGACACAGGTATGACTATCGGTACATGTGAGACCGACAGGCTCCTGGAGTCCCCTCGAAGGACGGGGCTGTATATAATGCGTTCATTTGCCCAAGACCCAACTGAAATATGGGGAGAGCGAATTCAAATTTCAAATAGCTCTTGATACAGATTAAATCCAGAATGTAGTACACCACAATTAAATCCTGCAAGTGGTCCCGCAGGGAGTTGAACCGGGGACATTTAGCACCAAAGGCTAATACCTTAACCAGTGGGCCATTGTGCTCTCACGATTATCTGAGCCCTGCCCTAGATTCTAGCCAGGTCATCCTCGAGGCCATTGTTTCAATGAAACATGCAACCCGTCTCAGATCGTCTGCCCACGGGGACGGTCCAGTAATTGCCAATCTTTACCATAACCAGTCCGGGGTGCGAGAGGACCAAGAATTTGACTAGCACAGGTCACAGAGAAAGCAGTAAACCCACTTGAACATGAATATAACACATCCTATTGAACGCAAGACACTTACTATGAATCTAGACATTGGTGTCTGAATCTTCTCGATATCATCACAGGATCAAAATGATCCCTTTCAACTTTCTTTACAATATATACTAAGTTTCCGTGTAAGTTTAAAGAAACACGTTGATGGTTAATCAGAGGTGTTTTGACCATCACATACAGTAGGAAGTGGGAACGCCAACGATTGCTTTAATATATCGTTTTTAAAAGGCAATTTTTAACGGGTCGACTTGGTTGAGCAGCATCAGGAACACTCATGGGTTACGAGGAACGGATACGATAGGTTGCGCGCAGTTTCATTAGCAATTTCAACTTAATTATTAACACAGGAGAGACATTATAACACAGGACGTGCAGAATACGTCTTACAATATTAATATTTTGTTATAAATACAATTTTTCAATCGGCTTTCTCCAAGTTGATATAATAATGCAAAATTAGTAATGATCATGACTGTCAAATTCCAGCAGATTTGCCAATGTTTACATTTTTCAGTACCTGACGAATGCGCATCGTACCAAATAAATGACTATTTTTAGTAGTGATGATAAATATTGGTTATTCATCTCTGATAGGAACTTTATCGATGTTAATGACCGTACTTGTTAGAAAATACAGTTTGGAAAACATCGTCAAAAATGATAGTCGACAGATAAACAATAATACCTATAGAGGTGATCAATCGCTTCTCTACAAACGACCAGATTGTTAGCTCAGTAGGTTGCAAGCACGTGCGATACACGTAATACAGAGTTACGGGTGCGAGTCCGGGCCAAGGGCATATTTATTTACCACAACACCTCTTGGGCTGGCAAGCCTCCCAGAAAAGCTTAAAATGTATACTCTTTTACATCAATTTAATTATGTTTCCTGATTCATTTGGGTGGGAGCTGGGGAGTAGGCGGATTTACTGGGGCCCTTTCCACGCAGGTTACGACACTGTAGACTGAGCACCTTTACCGGTATTCCGTCATGTATAATTATCGGCACGAAATATTCAATATGCCATAATACTAATAATAATAATAACGGTGCTTATATTGCGCAATTTCCATTCAATATGATCATTGCGCATTACATACATAACGAAACATCAGCAACGAACTGCAGAAGCAACTAAAAAAAATATGAGTTTCAAGCTTGGTTGAAGACTAACTGATGGCGATGATCTTATAAAGGCAGGTATCTGGTTCCAGAGAGATGGCCCAGAAACTCCAAAAGATTCTGTCACCAAAGCCGTTCCTTAGCCGGGCGACGTGGCGATGTGTACCCAGTGGCTTCCAAATGTTTTGGCCGCTCGGTTTTAAGACTAGAAGAAAAATCGGCCACCCGGGCGCGCAGGATTTGAAAGCAAAATTGCGCCCGGCCCTTTGTTTGGTTGTAATCTCAATTCATGAATAAAAGTTATTGAATTAATTGCGTTGAAAAGACGCGGGTTGAAAAATGGAAAAGGCATACGAATTGGGTTTTTTGACATACCAATTACACAACATAAATTGTTTTATGTCAGTGCATATTAGCGCCGTGATTAAAATGCGACATTAAAACCTTTGGCCCGATTAAAGGTTTTTTCCCCGGGATGGATAGCACGGACGATAGCACATAGGTCCTTATGACAATCTACAGACATTTACAAAATTAAAACACTGATTGCGCCATTATTTGCCGATAAGCGCATATTAATGGACAATAGGGGTCAACCAAAATCAAAAAATGGGTAAGAAAAAAGAAAAAATAAATAACACGTACGGAGTTTTTAGTTTGTTTGGTAATCTCCCAAACAAATTTAAATTTATAAATACCGTGTGTGACTCATTATCTAGAAACGCCTTTTCAAACCCGGAAAGAACTTGTAAGCTTGGTCGGGCATTTCCATCCAGCTTTAAAATTTTGCACATCTTTGGAACTTCGTAACAACGTACTCATGTGAGGTATTGTAATGTATTTCATTTTTGCAGGGATTTAGATAAGACTTTAAGCATGTAATCTATTCTTTGGGGCTGTGGGACTGTCACCGATGCCGCGTAATTATCGGTCGATTTCGGGACTATTTATTTTTTTAGGCTTTTCCCCCCATTGTACTTTCGTAATTAATAATTTGTTTACAATAAATCCCGGTCCAACAACACGGCTTCCCTTTTCCCTTAAAAAAATATTGACCAGTAGCCGCTTTTTCTAGATTTCTGGCTCCCGTCATTCAATCGTATGGAACGGCTTGCTGTCACCAATTCTTTTATTACAACTAGGGACAACAAGCCGAGTGGCATCCAGAAGCGGTGATGTATAGAGTTTAAAGGCGTTTATGGGCTTTTTATTCTGATAGGCTTAAGTGGGATTTCCTTTCAGCTTTTCATCAAGTCTTACACCAAGGATTCACCAATTTTACCATCAACAGCCGTACCCTCATTCAGTCATCATTACTTTTTCCTTATCTTTAAGAGTGCATTTCTTTCTCTGTAAAAACGATACATTTTTCCCAATAAAATTACTAATAACGTAACAAACCACCTATTATTTTCCTTCCGAAAGTTCCAGAGACACAATAAAAAGCTTTGTTTTTCTTCCTCTGTTCAACAGTGAATCAGTGAATTTATTTCCATTAAAAACACAAATGTTAATACAACAAATGCAAACAACAAAAGCACGAATATGGAGTGTGGCTGAAAGGCCAATCAGGCCAGAAAAGTAGTCTAGCCCCATGGAACAAAAGACTATACACATGAATGGACCAAAGAAAAAGGACGACAGACTACCCAGACGGACAAGGACTGGGCTCAAATCGGAAAAAGAAACAGGAGTCTGTATACAAATAAATAAGAACATTGTTACAAAGATATTTACTGGTAATTCTGGATAAGGGACCGTTTAGTGTCTTCGCACATTGTTTAACAGTTTTTTGATTCCTTCACGATTTTTGGAAGTGAGTCCAAAGAATGGGGCCGCTGGATCGAATTCCATGTCTGAAAAAGATTTTTTGTTGTTATACTTTAGTCATTGCATGTCTTGTTGGATTAGTCGTGCAATATCTGGAAACGCTTTTGGTAAAATATTCTGAAGGCACATCACTCATTCATAGAATATTCTAAACCTGAAAAACTGTTCTAACGTAATACATATATTAATTGTGAGAATATTGCTATTTGAAATAGGGTCCAGTATGAATTCTATAGTAACTCCTTGACATAGTTCTTATTGCCCCACGTTCGGAGCCTTAACTATTTTTTTATCAATTTACAATTTACATGTGTTTCCCCATATAAGAATATCATAACTGATATAAGGTAGTATTAACGTGCATAAAGTGTATGTAGAATTACGGATCGGGATAGAAAATTTCAGTTTGTTCTGACAATCCCATATTGCGATAAATAGTTTTAGACATGCAGAGTCATTATGGTTTTTCCATGTTAGGCACTCATCTATTAACACGCCGAGAAATTTAGTACATTTAACTCTTTCAAGAATGGGTATCCTTCAGACAACATTTAAAATCATCACGTCTCTAGACGAAGTCATGTTGAGATTTACCTAAATCATATAATTGGTTTTACTTGCATTTACTGACCATTTATTTTGCCTGAACCAGTTTGAAACTCACTTATTCACTGTTTAGGTATGATATTGTTATTGATAATCTTACATGCGGAGTAGTAACATTTCTGCATGAGTTGTTCATATCTCTACTTGCGTCATGCTTGCGGTCATTGTGCACGCATGTAAACACCTTTCAGATCAAAAATCAACACTGGCAATGGCCGGCTTAGCATGCATAAATTCACGCGATTTTTTTTAGACAAACTATGTACATCAAGACCCCCTCTGTAGCATTTAACGTTGATGGTAAATTTTTCATGGGCCTAAATATGTTTTTTTTGTAGTTTGCTCCCATTTTGGGTACGTTATTTCAATGTGTTTAGCTTTAATTTTTTCGCACAAAATTCACCTATTTCCTACCAATTTCTTTCTACTGTGCAATCCAAAGTTTAGTTCTTATATGGTGGTAAGTTACATAAATTGAACTGAAAATTTCAATATAAATTTTCTTTATAACTCAATCGCAAACCTAGCGATTGGGATTTCAAATTTTATGGCCTTCATATCGGGTCAACGTCCTAAAAAACACTGCAATTAAGGCCACTGGCTTCCTATCTGATAATTCATTGCAATTTGCCTATACACTACTGTACACCTCTGTCATACTTATGGGATAAAAAGGTGTACAAGACTAGGACCACACACCATTTGCATGAATTATCATGCTAAAAATTCTAAATTACTAACACTTCGGGGGCGAAAATAAGTGTCAAAGTCAGGGTTTTCATGTGCTAAGAATAGGATTTTGGTGCGATCACATGACCCTATTGGTGCATTGTGGGATTGACTCAATACATCCTCTGATGGTTAATCCTCCATCTGATGATGCAAGTGAAATAGGTGTGCATGTTTGTGTGTAAATGAATTTTGAAAGTTTGAGTCTGTGTTACTTCTATGGTTCATGTTAAGTACCAATGATAGGTATTTTTTTTTTTCGCCTGCCACCACGGTTTATAAATGATAGGTCTCATATGACCCTTGAGCTTGATATGTAACCTTTGACCTCATAAACAAATGAGAGTTTGCATGTAATCTAAAAAAAACAAGTTTGATTCTAATTGAACTTTAACTTTTCAATGGAGGTTAATATTACATTTACAACTTGACATCACATGACCTTTGACCTTGGTATGTGACCCTTGACCTCATTAAATAAATGAGGGATCCCACGTTGCACCTGACCCATGTTTGGTTGAAATCCATCAAAGTATGCAGATATTACAGGGAAATGTTACCCCTTTTCACAATGGACAACAACAACTACAACATTGACCATTGATCCCCTTTGGTGTCCTTTCCTGCTAAGGTATGTTACACAAAGAAAAAAATGCGGATAAAATGGCTCCGAAATAGAATTCAAGTGCCCATAGGTCTAATTAGAACAAACTTTGTTTTGAAGGGACTTTAAGCACTTTGATAGCAAATTCAACACACTTACTTTTTTTTACAATCGATGCTTGGCATTGAACACTTTAACTCCCCTGCTTCCCATGAGTGCTGCAATCAGTTACAAAAGGACCCTCACAAGATTATCCCCATGTCTGCTAGCTGCAAAGGACTCCTCACCAACTCTGTCCCATCATATTTGGCTAGGCGTTGGCAGTTAAGAGGCTTTTTGAAGTTGACCTTTAGAACCATAAAATCATGTAGTGGGTTTTTAAAATGATAATATTTGTCAATGTTTTCCCCTAAACTATCGTAAGACTAACTAATGTCACTGTGGATTTGTATGTACTTCTTTTAACAGATATATTACAGAGTCAATGAAAAATATCTCGTCCATTTACTTTTTCTGGGCAAATTAAGAGTAATGCCGTATCATTGTTACATACCTATTAGTTCCCATTCACTTCACACATGCATACTGGTTTTTGAGCAATGCCATGCTTGATGGATGGTCTTCACCCCAGGTGCCTCAGAATACTACTTAAAGGTGCACTTGTTGTGATTCCAGCATCCCGTTATTCATCGTTTCCCAGCTATCCATGAAAATAGCCTATTCACAAAATTTGACAGTTGATTCCGATTTTGCGGTTTTGTGTTATGAGCAATTGCTTGTTTCCCACGGTCCCAGAGGCCACTGTGCTTAATTCTGTCCATTTACAGAGAGAAAATACAAATTGCAAATTTCTTGGCAGCATACAACCCGAAGTTTGAATTAAGATTAGGTACAAATGATTACTGAAGGCTAACGGTTTCAGATGATATACAAATCTCACCTTTTTTATGTAGTCGGGGATGAGGTTGGTGGACTGTGCAAGTGGACTGATGCCCCTTTAAGGAGAAGGTCATGTGGAGCATTCAGGGATTTGGGGTCAAGGGCGCATCAAGTTTTTGTCATTGCATGCAATGCTTCAAAGTGCTTCTGTATGAGAAGTACAAGAAATTTTTTTTGAGGGTCACTAGTATGAGGGTCACTAGTCATAAGGATCCTAGTCATAAGGGGTCACTAGTCATGGGTTCACTAATCATATGGGTCACTAGTCATAAAATAACCCTAACTGTAACTCCAAACCTAGCCTAACCGTAACCTTGAGAAAATTACAACTAAACAAACCTTATGACTATCAGGTAAATATGTATTCACTTCGTTAGATAAAACCCTTGACTTTATTATTATTACCTTTAACCCCCTCAAAGTGGGCTCAATCCTTAAGGATCATTTTAAGTAACTGCAGTAAATAAAATGTCTATTTCTATAGAGACACTAAGACATAAGGAGTGTAGGTCCAGCTTTAAACCCGGTTTTTTAACAATCCTTCATGAAGTGGACACTCTTCAACGCTCTAGAACTATGTAATTGGTGGAAAACATCAAGGACATCGATCTGGATTACAAGATGCTCCACATAACAGCAACAGGCAGAGCATAATGCATACATTTAAAGAACAGTAAATAAAAGAAAATAAACCCATGTGACATCCAGATTGTACTGTAGACATAAACACAGCTGTTGGTAGTAATTGTGCTTAACACAGGACTGCGTTTCAAATGAAGCCTGTAAAACCCATCTGAGATAGAAAAATGAGTAATGGACGGCCATTTCGATTCACCAAACTCTTTGGTGGACTCTGTGTAATTTTGCTGCCCAAGACCATTACTCCGTAAACCTTACAACATAAAAAATGCACTTTATCCTTGATTTTGCCAGACATATCAATGATCCTTAGACCTCCAAGAACATCATCAAGAATGCGGTTTGTCCAGAAGTTTACCTCACAAAGATCAACCATGATGCTTTTTTTGCACATATTCAATATGGGGTCCAAAAAAGCGTGGACCCGCGTATGTTCGTAGTAGTTTTGCATGACGATTTGTGATGTTTTTAACACAGTAATCATGCACATTTTCCTAATATTCTAATTATTTGGAAATTTATCCTCGGTGGGCGCGAAACAGTGTCCACCAACTAGTTTGTGGTTTTTTTTGTAATCAGCGAAAATAAAGCGTGTTTTTGCCCATTCTAAAGTCCGCATCCAGGAACAGAGGCCTTGGTTAAACCATGATACAACTGATTTATGCATTGGCTATGGCCAGCTACCTTATTAAAGAATTATGTAATATGGAATATTCAAATATGTTGCAACACACCACCATCACCTCTATCCAGGGGGGGGGGCATAGACCATTGCACATCCCCATAATGCATCTCGATGTGCACCAGTTCCTCCGGGAACTTGTACCCAGAGTTCGTGGTTTTACCAAAAAAATTGTTGTTCATTACCGAGCACGTCGGACATGCCCTAAACTAATACAAAGTACCTTGTGTTTTCATGTTGAAGTTACTCTTACAGAAATTAGAGAATATCATCTATATTTAAGACAAAAGGTGGCATTTCGATCGTATCCGTGCCCTAAATGTCACCACCTGGCCGGACGAATACAGTTCAACTTGCAAACGTCACAGTATAGGTTAAGTTTCCTGGTAATGAATATTATGCTCTTAACCGTAATAATCCTCCGAAATAAGCGTACAAGTTCCCGGATGGAAATGGGCACAATACGAGATTGCATTATGGGGCTCGTGCAAATCGTCTATTTTACATGAAAACCGAGTCCAACTTACTTCTTTGGGAATATAACATTACAAGCCATCTGTCATACAGACAATCTGTGCTTTGCCTTCCCCATCAAGGTTTGCTTTCCTGACGTAGCGCTGAAGACAAGACTGACAGAACAGATGGCCATCTGAACACTGCACCATGTCGTCAAAGGTCACTTCAACACCATAGCAACAGCCACATTCTATAAGTTGACCTTCTGCCAAGGGAAAATACCAGAAAAATCAATGTTCTTTTTTAGTTGCTATTCTTAACGGCCGACTCAGAGATTTCCCCTGCAGGAGGGCGCCATCACACAGTGTAACTTGTCAATAATATTATTTTGTGTGACTGCTAAGCTAGCCAATCAACAAGCTTTTAGACAGCACGCCCCCGGTGAATTCATGGTACTCTATTTCAAGCATGATAGAAAGCCCTAATTTGGAAACTCAATTATTAAAAGTGTTGAACTTTTATTGAACCACGTTGACTTTTTTCTGCATGATGAATAGTTGTACTACATACTAGTACTATGCATATATGCCGTCCCTCACCTGGTTAGGCCGTCTTCTTACAAAATATCAACTTCCTGTTTTGTGATAAATGCAGAGTTTTGATTTTACCACCCCGTGTGCTCCATAAACAAGCCATGGTAGTGTATTTGGCTTTCCTGTTGTTCTGAAAATCGTGAATAGGCATGGTTTTAAAAACAGCGTTAACATTATTTAATTGATTTGTAGTACTCAACGTACTCATAGGTCAAAAGGTGAATTGACCTATGTGTCTTATTTATATGTCATTGGCATTTAAGAAAAGAAATAACATTTATAATTTAATGGCTTATAATATTCTGCTGTGAAAATGCTAGGGCCCTTTCAATAAATATTTAAATACTATTATTAACAAATTTTTAGTAATTATGACTGCTTTTTTTTTCATTTTGAGAAAGCATAATGTACGAGGGTGTGCTAAGACGGCAATTATTTATTGATAGTACACTGACAAGATACCTGTGCCTCAATTTACAAAAAAAAAATCGTGTTTTTTGCATGTACATAATGCTTGTCCATATACCTAATCACTGTGTTGAATTGCTAAGCTTAAATCGAATTCCTTCAATAGACAATCACAACTTTGTTATAAAATCGGTATCCGGAATTTTGGTAATACACAGGATCCTATGGGACGTCATACTACACATTTTAAGGTTTACTGCATCAAACGAAAAATCCGATCATCTTCAAATTTCGGAATTGTGATTTTGGATCCTATCTTCTAGTTCTAGTGACTATTGTTCATTTATAAACAAAAAAATAATATCGAAAGCTCTGAGTAGACTTTAAAACAATGGGGGGTTAGAGATATATAAAGGGATCGGGGGTTTAAGATATTATATATAAATGGGAATGTATTTAACATTATAGACTCCTGAATGTGTGTGTTTGATTGTCTTTGGGACCGCCCCCCGATTTACCGGAAGTATATCGATTTTGATATCAGATGAAAGGCTGTATTTTTAGCATTTGTCGTCCTGAAAGTTCAGCCCCTCAAATCACTTCATTACCAAGATATAAACAAACAAGGCGAACTTGGAAATATGTCCTGCCGAATGTAGCAATCACTAACATTCGATAAATGCAACTACAATTATAATGTCTAAAATCTGACCCTACCCGTCCCCCTCCCCGGACACACCACCGTCACCATACCCAACAACCCAACCCCTCCCCGAGACACCCACCCCCTCCAAAAGACACCCACCCCTTCCCTCCCCACCCGACACCCTTCCCTCCCCCCACCCCGAACCAAACCCCTCCATGTATGCCAATGTCAGTTTCAGCATACAGCAATAATGCATATTTAATGAAATGCCCCTTTAAATGGCACACAAGCACTTTGACCAATTACGCATCACACCACTAAACAATATGGCAGAGTGGTCTTTTCCATAGCGAAGGAAAATTTTGTGTATACCGATGTACCTTTAGTGATTACAGAATTATGCATATTTAATTAGGCTCATTTGCATACCTGAGGCCCAAATATCACATACATTTCAAAATGCAAAGAAGATGCGCACATGATAGGCTTTCATGCAGTGAAGGCATTTTGCGTATCGATCCGATTTTCAAAAATATAGCAATTGTGCGCTGTTTTTTGCATATTAATGAGCTCATTTGAATATGTAATTGCCGAAATATGCCCAAAAGTCAACCAGGTCGAAAACATTCAACCCGCTTCCTTTCCACCAAGTTACATCATTTTACGCCTTACAGGATCCAGATAATTTGTATTACAAGCCTTGCGGAAAATTTTCTAAATTATGCAAATTAGATCCTTAATTAGCAGTTTATGTCAAAAATCTAAATTAAGTCGAGAACTCATCAACCCGCTTCTTCCACCAAGGTACATCATCGTAGTCCTTACGGAAACTCCCAGATCATCGTACACAAGATAGGCCTTAAATGTTGGACATTTTCTGTCGTATGACCTTTTTCCCTTGCCCTTTTTCCCCTACCCCTGCAGACCCAGGGGAGGAACCCTGGGGGAATGAATTACATAGTTAGTAGGGGGTCCCCTCCTACATATACCCAAGTTGCTACTCTAGCTCATCAGAAAAAAGATAGCCCAAATGTTCCAGGGGGTAACATTTATCACGGACAGACATACATACATAACATACATACATAAATACCATGACGGACATACGGATGGAGGCCATTTATATCCCTCACGAGAACTTCGTTCGGCGGGTGACCAAAAACTGACATTTTAATGAGTTAACAATCAATATAGCCACAGTTTGAAATAGCGGGTCTTTGCAATATGCATTATGGCTTATACCAAGTACAGCAAGTGGCCAGGCTCTCATATTTCAAGTAGGAGCACATTAGACATAAATCGGGGAACAGCACCTTTAAGTACACAGCCATTTTCTTATGTGGTAGCCTTTACGGCAGCGACACCATGTCTACCGCGGCACCTACTGCACAGTACATACCGAGCTAATTGACGAGGTCTGGCAGTAGCTGCAAGATACGGCTTACAAAGTACACGGTTATAGGTATTCAGTGAGTGGCTACTATGCTGTACCTACCCCATTGGCTACCCCGTAGTGGCCCACTAGGTGGAGAGAGGTGGATGTTGGGTAGACAGACCGGAGTAGACACGACAGCTACCACGGAGCTACTCCCGGTAACCAGACGGACCATTTGAGATGGATGAAAATTCATGAAATGATGGCGCTATACGCTTGGACTCTGTTTAGCATTTTTTGAACGTTTTTTAGGAAAAGGAAAATCATGCGAAATCAATCGGGCATGATCAAAAACCCCTATATTCCTGCACAATTAGATTAAAAATGCCAATATATGCCAAAATATCTAAAACAAAATGGGCCATGAGAAAATCGCGGCGCTGAGAGCATGTGTAACCACGTAGCTACTCCCGATGCGGAGGACAGCCGCTGTGTGTACACTATCCGTCTATGCGGCAAAAATCATGGAATCTGGCCGGCGAGATGTAGTCTAGTGAGGTCTATAATCCATGTCTAATCGGTGGTAGCGTTGTAAATACCATGAAGAAATGGCCGTTGATAGAGGGCTAAAGTAAGCAGAGATAAACAAACAAAGACTAACCTGTCATATGATATAGTTCAGTTTGAAGGGCTACCTGACGCGTCCCTTCCTATGTAATGACAAAAAAAAAAGAATGGATGGAAAACTTCTGAGAAATGATACTATTTAGAGGAATCCAACTAAAGATAATTCACAGTACAAATTACAAATATTTCAACCTTCTTGGCTTGGCCATATAACATTGGGGGAAAATGTTGCACTCACGTAAATATGCAAAAGGCATTGTGACTGCTGCATTTGCAAGTCTTATTCTGCAAATTCCCCATGATAGTGAACAGAGTAGGTATAGGTATTGCCGGATTACCCTGGGAAAACCTTCAGGACATAAATATCAATTATAAGTGACCCCTACAGCCAACATGTTTACTATGTTTTCTCGAAATGAAGGAAGTGCACAATATGGCTAAATCAATTTATTAAGAAAGCCACTTTACCCAAAACACAGAGAACACTTTTGCTGAATTAAATTTACTGAATTCAGCAATTTTTTTGCAGTTAATTATTTCAGTATATATGAAAGAAACAACAACGTCTGCAATTTGAAAATGTTAAAAACTGTAAAAGATCGCAAATTATACGTGGACGGTCAGTTTCTTGTTACTGAAGGGGAGTTCAGTGTCGGATTTCAGTATGTTACAAATGGAAACATTGACATTCTAGATGGCGAGATTCTCTGATATGAGCACGGCGACAGCATCGGGCTATCAATCGAAAATTCCAACCTTTGCGCAATTTGGAAAATACTAGCATTGGTTAATTTTTGTTCCGTGTTATTCATCTACCTTTCTGTAAGGTCAGTTTCACGTGCTATCAAAATTGCGGATTAAGAATAAAAAGTTTTATTTTCCCTTACTCCATACCAGGAATAATTCCTTTTGAGCTATGAAAGCAAACATTTTAGTGTGGGTTGGTGTTGTTTCCCGTTAGGTTTCATGCTAAAATGATTTTGTGCGTTTGGCGTTCAAATAGACATAACTGTAAGAGAAAATGATAGGGTGCAAATTTTCGGATGGATGCCCCATCTTCAAGGGTGGGAAATGTTAAGACAGGGAAAAATGTAAAAAATCGAGTCAATTGGGGGGTTAATTATATAATATTTAATTTATATATTGCCTAGGTTCCAACCCCTTTGTTAAAGCGGTAAAGCCTGTAAATGGTTCAAGGTCACGATGGGGTAAATCTCCGAAGTCGTTGAGAGTGGTGTCAAATGATTCCTTGTGTCATACTGAAACAGAAAATGCATTTTAAGTGATTTTTTAATCACCATTGCGACATCCAGAGGAAGTTCTGTTCTGCCCCCATAGACCATGTAGACCCTTGCGACATTTTGCTATGTATTAGCCAACAAATGTCCACACACTGTAAAATATTACATTTTTTGGATCCTGTGATACAATACAAACAAATTATCACCCCATTTTCAACAAAATCTGAGCATTGGGTAAATTTTAACCCAAATTACCCTATGAACCATTTGGGGCTATAGCGCTTTAACTAAAGGTGTGGAATCTAGGCAAATATATCGAACGATGTTTAATATACATTAAACCCATTTGACTCGATTTTACATTTTTCCCTGTATTAACATTCCCCCCCCTTGAGGAAGGGGGGAAGCAGTCCGAAAATTTTCCCCCCTCATTTTCTGACTGTCTGGTCCCTATTGAATGAAAAACAGCAAGAAAATCAACTTAGAGCACCAAAATCCTACGGAACTGTTTCATTGACATACCAACCCACACTATTTCCAAATGTGTTTGACCACATTAATTAATACACAACTGGTCCATGGGCCATTTAGTACACGTTTGTGCTTCATCTAAATTTGCTTGTACCCATTTAACTCAAAATTAGTAATGCAGATGTCTTTGGTACATGACTTATTCCATGGTGAGTTAGAAACAATGAAATTGGATCATAATTGGCTCACACCTTAAATACCTATCAACATCCTTTTGAATACGACAGCTGTTTTTAACCAAGCATTAACCTAAAAAGACCAGACACACTGACGTCAGGAAAGCACCCGGTCAATTATCCCTTCCTCCAATAAATCCTCACACACAGTATTGCTGTAAATTGCGAGGCGAATCCATTCACCCCCTTTAGTGCGGACAAACCCGGATTTAAAACTTTGGTTTTTCTTACATGCTGCTACTACACTGCTATACAGATTACAGACTGGCAGAAAGAGTACTTTCAGTCTCTTTTCTAACATGTTCAGGCAGACAAATGTCCTGATTTTATTATATATTCCAATTTGCCTGAACTGCTGCTTTTTTAACTACAGAAACAGAAAACCTCAAGATTGCAATTATATGATCTCTTCCAAGAATGCACTCCAAAACCTGGTCAGAAATTGGTAAACACAAGA
The DNA here is from genome assembly GCA_023653785.1 of Ophioderma brevispina. Lineage (NCBI taxonomy): Eukaryota > Metazoa > Echinodermata > Ophiuroidea > Amphilepidida > Ophiodermatidae > Ophioderma > Ophioderma brevispina. The sequence goes on along the minus strand of JAMKCH010020103.1, from coordinate 22,244 downwards.
CAGTCCTCTTAAGAACTTCCCACCTTCATAAGTTCATGTGGTTGGAAGTTTTTTTAACAACATTACCGACTATAACACCTATTAAATTAACACTTTCCCTTATTTTCCAGTCAAACAAACTTGACCCACCTATCTGTTTTATGAAAATCATGCTTCTTCCCAAAGAAATTAAATTTTAAAAAAACTCACACAATACCTATGTAACACAGGGGTTCTCGAACCACAAAGGTCACCGCCCAGTGCATAGCTATAACAAGAAGCAACCATTTAAGATCTCAGGGAAGACTTGTGTGATGGCCCACCACGTTTCATCTTCTACCAATGTTAAGTGATTTGACCTCGGATGACCCCACATGACCTTGAATGAACCTTACCACCACAGTGTCCACACTGATGTTACCACACCCACCAAGTTCATCCTCCTACCACCAATGATTCGTGGATTTTGAACTTAATTGACCCCACACGACCGTTGAAATGAACCTTCAAAATTGTCGGTACTGAAAGTTGACCACACCCACCAATTTTCATCCTCCTATCACATGTTTAGTGATTTGACCTGAAGACCCCGCATGACCTTCAAATGACCTTAAAAATTTCGGCACTGAATGTGACCACTCCCACCAAGTTTATCCTCTACCAAATATTTAGTGATGAACTGGATGACCCTCAGACCTTCACATGACCTTCAAAAGTTTTGGAACAGAATGTGATCACACGCCTCCTCCTCCTCCCCACAAATGTTACCCTCCAACCCAACATGTTGACCTTGAATACCTCGGATGACCTTGAAATGACCTCACAATTTTGGTACTGAATGTTGGACCACACCACCAATTTTCATCCCCATACCACATGTTAAGGTTGAAATTGGATGGCCTGGAAATGGACCTTCAAAATTTTTTGTTCTGAATGTTGACCACTCCCACCAAGTTTCATCATCCTCCTACCACATATTTAGTGATTTGGGACCTTGGATGACCCCTCATGACCTTCACATGACCTTCAAAATTTTTGGAACAGAATGTTGATCACACCCCCACCACTTTTCCCTCCAACCACATTTTGAACCTTGTATGACCTTGTATGACCTTGGATGCCTTCAAATTTTCGGCACTGAAGTGGACCACACCCATCAATTTTCACATCCTCCTACCACATGTTACGTTATATGACCTCGGATGACCCCAAATGACCACAAAAAAACAAAAAAACCGAAAATTAAAAAAAATTGTGAACTTCAAAATTTGGTTAGTACGTGATGTTGAGCACACCCACCAATTTCATCCTCCAACCACATGCTAAGTGATTTGACCTGGATTACCTCGGATGACCTGGAATGACCTTCAAAAATTGTGGTGGTACGAAGTTTGAACACACCCACCAATTTTCATCCCCTCCTACGCGCACATTCAACGTGATTTGACCTTGGGGGTGGACCTCGGGTGACCTTAGCAAAAAGGACCTTCAAATTGTTGGTACAAAACTAAGAATGTTGACCGACAAACCGGCACCATTTCATCCCCCTAGGGAGTACCACAATGTTCAAGTTGTTGTGACCTTGGATGACCCTTGATGACCTTGAAATGGACCTGGGTCCAAATTTTTGGTACTGAATGTTGACCACAGCCCCACCAAGTTTTCCAAATCCCCCTACCACATGGTTAAGTGATTTGACCGGGGGGCGGATGAGGGCCGGGTGCGGATGACCTTGAATGCACCTCAAAATGTTGGTACTGCATTTTGACCGAGGAGAAAAAAAGGAAAAAACCCACCAATTTTCATCCCCCTACAACATGTAATTGGGGATGACCTTGGTGACAAACTGAAATGACCTTTAAAATTTGATACTGAATGTTGACCACAAAAAAACCCACCAATTTTCATCCTCCTAGCCACAATGTTAAGTGATTTGACCGTGGATAATGACCTCGGATGACCTTGGAATGACCTTCAAAATTTTTTCGGCACTGAATGTTGGAAAACCACACCCACCAATTTTCCTCATCCTACCCACAACACAGAAGGTTTTCAGAGGCAATTTACCAACTCCATTTTCGCCTATTTTTGACCCATTTGACCTTTGGACCAATGCTACATTCCCCTCCCCCGAACTCATCCGCAGCCTACTTGAGTGACTCTATGGTGGGGGGGGCGAAGATGCACACCCATACTTTCTCCAATCAAAAGATATCGTGTTGACAACGTTTATTATAGTCGATTTAGACCTATTTTTGCCCATATTTGACCCTATTTTTGACCACATTTGCCTTTGCACCCATGCCACGCTGACCTCACTTTGTAATCCAAACCAACGCCTACTTAGAAATACATCCTATTTTGGCGAAGATGGACTTCCACACTTGCTTAGTCCCAAAGATATCGTGAGGGACGCACACACACACACACGGAAGGCTACCATTTCTATAGTCCCCCTTCGCCACCAAAAGTTGGCGGGGGACCAAAAAAGTTGCGGGACCAACAAAAAATATAGCAAAGTCTGGCACAAAAAAAAGCCCACCCCCCCCCCCTCCCCCCCCCCCCCCCCCCCCCCCCCCCCCCTATCTCAAATTCAATCTGAAATCTAATGGGGCATCCCGATGTACTTTGACCCTAACATTTGGCTTGTTTCATGTGTATCTAAGTATCGGACTTCTTACAAATGGATACCATTAAAGACAGGAATCTGTATCAAACATGTTCATGATTCGATAAGCCTGGATTATCAAGTTTGCAAATCTAGATATACAACTGCTTAACGAAGTGTATTGGTGATAAACCCATTACGGACTTACCTCGAGCATCAACTTGCGTTGAGCTTTGAAGAATTCAATTTCCTTCTGAAGACTGGGCTCATACTTGGTGGTAACGAAGGATTTTGCTCGCATACATTTGTTCACCACTCCATTTCCATCGCTTTTCGACATCTTTACCACTTTCTGTGAAAGAAAGAATTTGAATACCGAAAACGATGCTAAATGTGCGGGTGGTCTTTTAATCGTTCACACAAAAACCGGCAGAGAGGGGTATAATACTTTAACGCCTTGAGCAATAAAAAAATATAATGCACAAAATAAAAACACTATTGTACCAGTAGAAAAGGAGAAGCTACAGCATGGGTATAGGTTATTGTAAATATTCGTTTTACGAAGGGCTTTTGAGTTCGAAGGTGGGTGGTTGGAGGGGGGACGTCAAGAAGGACTGAACGCAGCAGTGGAAGAGGGGAGTAGGAGGGTGGGTTGAGGATGGAGGATGCATTGAATCGGTGAGGTGAATTATGATGAGAACATTTCAAAACGTGGTAACCCCTTACCTTTGACAGGAAACGTTTACATAATCGTCTCTCTTCATAAGGAGAGCTTTTAGGCAAGAATGGAGGCTCTCCTGACTTATTATGTGTTGACTGTTCTTCCAGGCACTTCTTGGTGGGTGCATAGTGATGGTTGAAAAATGCCATAGCAGCCCCGATGGTGTAGCATGACAACTAGAAAGAGGAGTGAGTATTAAAATTTAAGTGACAACTCAACGCATGTGTCCATATCGTGTCATTATGATAAAGTACAAACATTTTACAAGACAAATTTAAAACCATAAATACTACACTTCAGTAAATTCCAATTAAACATACTTTATATAAAAGCCAGTGAAAATATTAAACAAATCAAGCCTCCTTCAGTAAATTTATCACCTAGAGGCCTTATATCTTGAAATGTTTCAAATCTGGGATGTTATATTTTCTATGTATAAGCGCTTAATCAACGCACTCAAGTAGTATGTGTTTCCAACAGAAAGATCACAATCACAAGAAAAGGAGGTGTGTTGGATTAGTATTTTAATGAACCCCACCCTATTGTTTCATTCATGCATTATAGTGCCGCGAAGATACTTTATTTCAATTCACTTTATACCCTATTATATCCAATATGTTTAGGGAAGAAGCCCAGTTTTATACGGAGGAAACAGGAGTACCAAACACACAGAAAACCTGCAAGGCCAAGTGTGGACTGAAACCTAGGGTTGAACCTTGGACCACCGGGTGCGAAGCACCCGAAGACCCACTGTGCTAGACCCGACACCCCTCTGCCTCAAGAGTAATTGCGCATGTGTGATTAGTTTTTCTGCTGTGCACTGCTGAGCATCGAAAGTACATAAATGAGATATCAAAATGAAGACATGACAATTCTGAGAAGAGTAGGTAATTTTTGTTCAGCGATGCCTTCACACTATAATTGGTCCGTCCTGAACTAAGGAGTGATGTCATGCTTTCGCGCAGCTATTGTGCATGTGTATCGCACACGCTGACTTTGTACACTCGCGATTACGGGTCAGCTTGCGTGATTCGCACGTTCAAGACGCGTGAAAGCTATGACGTCACTCCTTAGTTCAGGCAGGACAAAAGTATAGCCTGTCATCCGAGGTTGATTTCTTTCACAATTATTAAAGTGACAGGAGATTTTTTAGGATACAAATTTCCGTCTCAAATGCACAGATCGATGATAGACCATCTACCAAGAACTTCCGAAGGTTTATCTGGACAAACAAGTACAAAAGAAAACAGCAAACCTTGTTTTGAAACTTGCCTAACTATCGTAATTGTCCCCCTAGAACACCGTGGCTTTGACTTTCTGTCGGGCACGACAGAAAGTACTAAATCATCATATTAGTACATAAAGACAGCGTATTCGGCTTATTCACTTCAGTGTATGATCTAAGCATTGGAAAGCAGTCCAAATATGCAAAAAACCGATTCGAAAAAACTTGGAGGGCGCTCTTTCTGGAATCTCCTTCACGTATGACTTTAAGGAGTGCAGGCGTAGTACATGGGGCAATGTATTTAATGGATGTTTGGTTAGTGTTTTTCTATACAATTTTAAAACCAATGTTTTTCCAATACAGAATTTCATGGAGAATCTGAAAATCCATGGTGTCATTGTTAAAATGTGTAGTGGGGGTTTTATAAGGGGGAAACATTTACAGGGGTAACATTTAAAGTGGAAATTGTTTTAAAATTTATACCAGTCTGTTCGGCTGCTCGGAAGGTTTCTAAAAAGGTATAGTTTGCGATATTTACGACCTATTGTTTTAGTACAATAGGCTCCAGAAAGTTCAAGTCATTATTTAAGAATGGTCCGATTTTTGTTGAACTGGTTTTAAAATCGTTCATTGGGTCATACTAAATAAGAAAATGTATATAGATTCTGTGTTTGACCTTTCTAAATGAGACTTTTAAAGATATGATTGGTGGTCTCCCATAGACCCTGTGGACCATGGCCAATTGCCCTCTTAATATTATCAAAACGTCATTGACGGACCTTTATATTTCGGCTTCTGTACAGAAAGACGAAACAATATGGCCCGTTTAGAAAAATCGATGCATCGAAAGATTACCCCCCAGTGTGGACCTGAACCCATTTTACCTTGTAACTCTTGTACTATAACACTCAGGTAGGGGCAAATATACCTTTCTGTAATCCTTGAAAGGTACTGAACATGATGGTATACTTTAAAACACGTTTTCCCCCTTTTATATTTTGCCCCCTGATAAAACAGTGTAACCTTAGCACCATAGAATCATCAAAGAACAATTTAAAAAAATGACACCCATGATTTTTGGAATTCTCATAAATTTTGATTAGAAAACCTTGGTTGCAAGATGTATATGAAATTTTCACAACAAATAGTTCCACATGTCCCGATTGGTATGAATATGATGACTTGTGGGATCACAAAAAAATATAAAAATCCCAAGAGCACTGATGGTACTTATCAGAGGGTGCTTGACCAACCAATGACCAAAATGCATTGCAATGTGCCTATACTGTACGTACTAAACATATGTCAAGTACTTTAGGGATTAAAATGTGTTCAAAAAGTTTGAGAACCACAAGGTATTTCATGATCATGCACTAAAAATTAAGTATTAGCATTTTGTGGGCTAAAATGAGTGTAAAGAATAGGATGTTTGTGAGATCACATGACCTTATTGAGAGATATTCCTAAACTGGTGCATTGTGGGATGGGTACTTACTCTTCTGAATTCATTCTGCAAAAGCTTGTGGCATTGCCTCTCTTCTAATGCACCAACATGAAGGTCATGACGCTCATACTCTGTAAAGTAGTTCACTTTCTTCTCTTCTGGTTTCTGTAAACAAAAAATACTCTCAACATAACGATCAAGATGCCTTATGTTCCTTAGATATTTATATTACTTAGCCCTATTACACAAACTTTCTTACAAATTTGGTCTCTTTACTGCCAACAAAAGATTTGTTCTTGTACTTTTAGTCTCAACACTCAACCCGGACTCTTCGGGTCACTTTTGTCCAAGATTCGCTTCAGCAGGTCCATTGTTTTAGCGCAGTAAAGTGAAACCACTGCAGGATGTAATGTGAGGACTTACCACAGATCACAAATACCACAACTTCATCAACGTGCATCACAGACCACAAACTACCACAAAATTTGATCGTGGTATATTGTGATATGTTGGAGTTAGATAAATCATAAATGAGTCCAAAGTGGATTAACTATATACCACAAAATACCACACTAATAAAAACAAAAAGCTGCACCATAGGCCACAATGTACAGGGCTGCCAAGAGGAATGGCGGGCTCAGGGGAATTAGTGTTATAGCTTTACATTGGCGCGGGTCGGGTGCGGGATGTACGTGGATGTACCAAACTTTAATAGTCAATGATAAGATCAATACCACGAACTACCACAAATATTGTAGGTTCTGTAATATCATATACCACCATATACCACAAATTACTTTGTGTGATTTTGTGGTCTAGAGCCTTGTTAGGGCTACTATCGGACTGCCCAGAATAAATGAGCAGTCACTTAGTGACAAATTCGATTGGGTGCATGCACTGGGCTTATCATGGAAAAAAAACACAAGCCTGAGCCTGTAGGCATCAAGGCTAGCATCTATACAACAGAGCAGCTACGACAGTGATGCTGCATGAAATTTTTTGCCTACTAATTGTCACCTTGGAAATCAGGGCAAAAAATATAAAAATACGCCAATAACACATTTGAACTCAAACTTTCAAAAATTTGGTCGCATAGAAAGCATCAGCATTTTCAATACTTGCCATAATTGTGATTTTCACAAGAATTGAACAAGATACAAAAGACTAGATTCTATTTTAGTGGGCTTCTAGACAGAAATCTTCTACTAAATGGCAAAAAGCCTATCTATTGATCGGCTGATAAGTGGTTGAGCAAGCATTCAGTATTATTTTTGATCCCGTGTGAGCAAGATTTACTTCTGTGCAATGAAATGCAGCGTTAAAAGAGAATTGGTAATTTTCTCTGTGGCTCCATAAAGCGCTCACAGCCTATAGGCCTACATAAGGCAATTTATTTTTCTATAGTGAGGGTAAAAACTACTTCAGTGTCAAGCACGTTTTCCAAGTAGGCCCTCATAACAAAGAACAATATTTAAAATTATAAGGCTACATGTATAAATATGGAACAGTGAGGAGAAACATACAGATACAAAACTCAAATGTCACTGAAGACCCTATTTCTATTTCATTGATCTCCAGAAAGCCCTTTTAATGTTTAACCAATAAAACATTGGGTTTGAAGGTTAGAATTTGCCAATGAATGACACCCCTTTTTTCACAAATGTGAGAGGCTCAGTGATTGACCCCGTTTTGCATCCTCCTCACCAAATGACCCCCTTTTTCCCTCAAAGTTACTCAGCGAATGCCCCCTACTTTGAAAGTCCAATCCGCACATCCCCGTCCTTTCATATGAGTGCCCCCCCACCCGGGACGGAATGTTGGACAGTTATGAACGAATATGTCGGCGGAGATACTATTTCCAGATGTTGGCAGCTCATGGAGGTTCTTAGACCTGAATTTGTGCTTATGGCAAGGCAATAAAGGCCATAACGTATGCTGCAACGCGTTGCGACATTTCTTGGTACCAACGCGTTGCGACATTTCAGCAACGGTTGCGACATTTCAGCAAAGCGTTGCGGTTGAGCGGCCAATCAAAATCTGAATTTCTGCGTATTTAAAAAAATAGACCCACAACGCGTTGCTAGATACGTGCAAAGCGTTGCAAACCTTCACAACGCGCTTGCGAGATTCAACAACGCGTTGCAAGCTTCACAACGCGTTGCTAAGGTTAACAAGCCATAAGGGTCATAACGTATTGCCGCAACGGTTGCGAGAAAGTCACACGCATTGCGAATTTCGAACGCGTTGACGACATTTTGGGCAACGCGTGCGAATTTCAGCAACGCGTTGGGGTGTCGGCCAATCAAACACATGGAATTGCGTGCCGTAGTTTAAAAATATAAATCTCACCAAACGCGTTGCGACTTCACAAAGCGTTGCAGCCATACGTTATGACCCTTATGCTTCCACAACGCGTTGTGAAGTTGCAACGCGTGGGAAGCCTCGCAACGCGTTGTGTGGATGCACCGCGTTGTGAAGGCCATAAAGGTCCTAACGTATTGGCCGCAACGCGTTGTGGACATTTTTTTAAACTCACAGAAATTCATGATTTGTATTGGCCGACGCCGCAACGTGTTGCCGAAAATGGTCGCAACGCGTTGCTACTTTCTCAGCAACGGCGTTTGCGCAATACGTTATGACCCTTTATGGCTTGTGGACCTTCGCAACGCCTTGTAAAGCTCGCAACGCGTTGTAACTGGCAACGCGTTGTAAGGCTTGCAACGCTTTGCGAGTTTCCACACCGCTTTGCTCGATACTTGCAACGCTTTTGTGGGTCTATTTTTTTGAAATACTTCACAGAAATTTATCATTTTATTGGCCAACACCGAAACGCGTTGCCGCAAATGTCCGCAACGCTTTGCTACTTTTTCACGACGCGTTGCGGCAATACGTTATGGCCTTTTATGGCTTGCCCATAGTGTCTACAATCTTGGACAATCATGTTGTGGTTTTCTTGTAGAAATAGTTATGACTAGATGCACCGTCACAAATTTGAACTTTGGATGACATAATAATGATGGCTGAAGTTTTTTTAAACTTTGGTAACACAGAACGCGAAGATTTTTTCTCTTCCCCCCTTCTCTCATTAAGTTTTACCCAACTTAACATACTCATGTCATTACAGGTGTCCTAATATCACTGATAAATTTGTGCCGGGCAAAGGTTGATTGTTGTAAGAACTGCATTTTTTTATGAAGTTCTTCCTGCAGAAAAATTTCTCAACAGTACGTCCATAATCAAAAGTAACAAAGGCATTTTGATAATAACAAAACTGTACTGCAAAATCGCATAAAGTATTTAAACAGCTTTCGACACCACTTCTTTTCGAAATAGTTTTTACCGAGATCATCAACATGACTGCAACCATCGACAATTTTTGAATCAAATTTTGAACACCCAAGATTTTTTAATTCAGAGACTTGTTCAATCATATGACCATCATACACTACATTAATACTGTCCCATGGTCTTACCGCATATGGCTTTGTACCAAATACCATTAACTTTAGTTTTTAGTCTACAATTCTTAAATGAGTTTGGATACTTTCCTTAATGAGATTGCTCTTGTCCCCGCTAAAACGATACTGCTGGGTGCTTTCAACGGCATGTTGACCTCCCCGCTAAACCGGAGTCTATTCATTTTTGGAGATTCTGGCTTGCTAATGGTTTTCATCAATCAATCAATCAAATCATCAATCAATCAATCACCTCTTCAATTTTATTACAATTTCCATAATACATACTAAATACATTAAGAATCACAATAACAAATGACAATATGGAGATATGTCCCAAAAAGGCCAAATAAGGCAGAGGCCGGCATCCCCTACAACTTAATTACATCCCACTACCAAGACATGGGTAAGGGTGAAAATAACCAAATAAGACATATGGCCCCAAGGTAAACAAATTTACTCAAGAGTATACATATTTATAAATGAGTTGTTTTTTGTATTGATTTCTAAACATGTTTAGCTGAGTTTGAACTTTTTAGATTTCATGTAATGAATTCCAAGAATTGGTCCGTATGTTCTAATTGATTGAAATCTGAAAAAAACGTTTTTGTTTGGGGTCAAATTAATATCATTGGAATTTTCTCGTATTATAATTATTAATGGCATTACGCCGAATAAAAATACCCATCAAAGGAGAATTGGGAGTTGATTTGTCTGTACCTGTACCTAATAATCCCATTCCAGTTGTAATGTCCAAAATATTAAGAATGTTATGATCAGAAAAGAAGGGTGTCGGATGGCTTCTATAATCGGCACTTGATATTGTTCTAAGTAGGCCCATTTTTGGAGTTGAGAGTTTATTTAGTAAATTTTGTGTGCGCTTACCCCATGTTAGAATAGCATAATTTAAATAAGGTAAAACAGAGTACAATATACGGATGTACAATCACGGCCGGACAAATGTTTAAGCTTGTTGATGATACCAATGTTTTCGTGATAACGGTTTTTGATATACCACATCAATATGTTGTTTTCCAAGTTAGGTTTTTCATCAATTATAACCCCTAAAATGTTTAGAGTTGAAGATATCTCTTTGTAAAGACACATCGTAAAGAATGAGATTATTGGGGGTTGTGCGTGAAAAAATATCACTTGAGATTTTCCAGCACCAATATTTGCAGTCATATGCGGAGTTCCTACACCTATAATTTGTTTTTGAGCGTTAAAGACAATTATTAGCCTCTCTAAACCAGTTGCTTACTTCTTCACAAATTCGTTATGTAATTAATGTTTGATTTTAGACTCAATATCTCTTTGTGAACTAACGTGACAGTCGTATCATCTGCACAATAATATAAAATCTAGTACATTTGAACATTACTATATCATTAACATATAGTATACATAATAAGCGGGCCAAGTATGAGCCTTGAGACACACAAGATATTGTTGAATTGGACTTGTTTGGAATTAAATCGTACAAACTGGCTTTCTATTCTTAAACTAATTTGCAACCATGCATAACATTCCCCGGAACCCTAATGGTTTAAATTTCTGAAGTAATAATATCGTGTTCATAGTGTCAAATGCTTTGACGGTCTCGCGAAAAATCCCATTGTTGCCTCATCAGATCTAGTGCCCTACCCATAAGATGGTCACACCTGGACCTGATCATATCTCGTCGTGAAGATGGTATACGTTGCTGGGTGGACCATCTTGCCCTGGGCTAGGCTTCGGATACCACTCGTTGATTTCTTGTACGATTAAGCGCCAGAAATCACCACTTTCATTAGACTAATGTGCACCAGCAGAAATAATAAAGAATTTGACAAGGACTTTTTCTCTAAATTACATTTCATCCATACTTGGGAAGGCTTGTACCTCGGGAGGCTCAGTTTTGATCTGAGGTTCGTGTAATTTGAGGAGTCCCTTTAATTAGTGTACGCGATTCCCATGCACCTCCTCACACGTTCCCGCATTATTAGACCACTATCACCCACCTTGTTTAAAAAGAAATAGGGGGGGTGGAGGCTAGGGGGGGAGGCAGTGGGGTGCTAGTGATAATAAGGAGGGGGGGGGGAGGGGGACAAAGTCCGTGAGGGGGCGGATTTGCGGGGAGGATTAGGGGGGGGGGAGGGAGGTGAAAGAAAGTATAGGGAAGGTGGATGGTAGGAAGTGGGTGTAACAGGCCGAGAGTAAAAGGGATCAGGCATTATTGGACAGCGGAGCATTTGAGGAAGGGGGGAAAGGGAAAAAAGGAGAGATGCAGTAACAGGGGGAGGAGGGGGATAGTGTAAAAAAGGGTGAGGCGATGTTGGGATGAAGGGGGAGATAGGAAGGGAGAGAATACGTGGCATAGAAAGGGATACAAGTTGTTGCATTTGTGGGTTAGTTTGGGGGATGGGGTGGGGTATGAGGGATGATTCCGATACTGTGAACGGTAGTACGTTTAAGATAAAATGGGTAAAAAGCAGAAATATAGTTTCTATCTGGATCATACCTGTACAATCATCAAGTGACTGGTAAACTCAGTTCATCATGCTGAATTGAGGTTTCTGATGTTTTATTACAGAGAACAATTAGAAATGCTAACAACACAACCATGTTTGCTACTCCGAATCGCTTCCTAACTGTAATTCAGCTACTTAACTAAGTAGGCTCATTTGCAGGTTTTTCAGCGACAAGGATACAAAAATCAGACAGAACCTGAATAATTTATCGCATTCAAACTCGCATTAATGATCCAATCGGGACCATACTTATGAGCTCTTTCCAATACATAGTTTTTTTTTTTGTTTTTTTCTTTTGTTTGTTATTTTTTAAATCCAGTCACTGTTTGACAAGGTAACCAAGGTGATTAGGTCAACTCCATCAAAATCAAGTTCCTTAGACACCATTCCATTGTGTTACTTAGTAGAATGTTGCAACTCTTGCTGAGCCATTAACACTGACATTAAGGCAAGTCTTCGGCACACTGGTGTTTTCTCAGCTAAGCTCCGGGAAGCTCCCGTGACACCCATTCTCAAAAAGCCTTCCTAGACAAAGAGGTGCTCATAAACTATCGCCCTGTGTCAAATATATGCTGCGTGTCTAAGTTCATGGATCAAGACTATGGTGCCCAGATAAGGCTCATCTTGTCACTCAAATGACTTTAAATAAAGTTTCAGTCCAGCGTTACAAAGAACGACACGCACTGAAACGGCAACTCTGCGTGTCAATACCTATATCCTCATGCAATTCCTACAACAGTAGGCAGTTGCTATGTGCTGCTGAGAGCTTTCTGCAGCTTTTGGAAACTGTTGATCATGCATTCTGTTTGGATAGGTTAAGTGATACTTTCAAAATTCAAGTGTACTGCCTTACAGTGGAATCGGGCATTACCTGCAGACCCGCTCTTTTCGTGTGCGCATTGGGGATGCATTTTCAAACAAAGGCAGCATCTCCCTTTCGGCTTCCATCAGGTTTCTGTTGTCGGAATCCCTCCTGCTTTTTCATAATGTACACATACTGTTTCGCATCAATCATCCGGAAGCACTATTGCTACCAATGTATGCTGATGATGGGCATCTCATTTGCATTTGATCCTAAGATTTGATGGTGTCAATGCCAAACATGCTGTCAAAAGACTTCCTCTTTGTATTGATTAAATCGTTGATGGAAGCGCTGTAAACTCAAAGTGAATCATAGAAAGACAGAATGTTTCATCGCATTTTCATCCTATTACACAAGTCGCCTCAAGATCTTACCATCACAGGGTCGGGACGTGGAGTTCCCAGTCCTCGCAATTAGAAACCTTTGGTGTCGTTGATCAGACATGTCTATGACTGGACATGTAAAGGTCATCATAAGTCTGTTAACTTCACCTTCGCCATATTTACCAACAGGATCCGCCGCTTAATCAATCACCACACTTGGAGAGTTTGTCCATCAGTCGTCTGAATCACTGATTTTATCTCGCATTACTATGCCAAATTCACTTTTGTATTGAATTTCGGCCAGAGATCGGTAAACTTCAGATTTTGCAGAATTCATCACCAGGCTGGTGTTCAAATCTGATAGGACACCAGCCACAACAAGCCACACCACTCCTTAAAGAGCTCCATTGCTTTTTACCCCATTATTGAGCGCTCGGTGTCTTTACTTCTTATGCTTCTTACTTACAAGGCATTTCCGGACAAATTGGCATCTTACTGTCCAAACCTAACCTCTCTTTGTATAGCCGGGCACGCCAGGAGGCGCGATCTGGGCAGATGACCGACGCTCCTCAACTGTTTCCTTCCCGCCTCACAAGGTCAGTGGGTGACAGGCTTTCAGCAATGCTGACCCTAACCTATGGAATTTTTGCCTATCTCTGTTCGCCCTCCCAGTCCATTGTTACTTTTATAAAGCTCTAAAATTTCATCTATTTCCTAAGAGTTGAATGTGGTTTCTGAATTAATTTTTTTGTTATTGCCTCACATTAATTTACTTGTGCATCTGTTTTCTTTTTGTTTTATTTTATGTTTGATGTTAAGTACCTTATCGTCATGGTTCATCTTTTACACTACCTGTTGTACTACTATGTTTTAAAAACGAGGGCTAATAGTAATTACTCTCTAATTTGTAAAGCGCTTTGACCTTGTTTGGAGAAGAGGCGCTATTAAAAAAATAAAAAAATAATCAAATGCTGTTTGTATTGTAATTTGTACAGTAAAGATCAGTTGTTGCTATGAACCACTCAGCTACATGAGCCGGACATGATTTTAAATTGATTCTGCCAATCAAGCAGCAGTTTTGCCTGTGCACACTAATGAGGTGGCATCACTACATGCAGTTATTGGCAATTAAGGCACATTGCAAACAGTTAACAAAAGAATGAATAGGCGGGGGTCCCAAGATAGAACCTTGATGAATCCGATTTGACATTATTAAATTAGAAAGCCAGGATTAACACTTAACAGTTGAAACTATTGCTCAAGAAAGATTTAAAACCACCGATATTCTTCCAACTTAAAATACTCTGCGATTTTTCAAGTGAATTTTTCATGTTGACCTTGTCAAAAACGCTTTAAGACTTGACAAGCAGTAGCATAACCCTTATTAATACTTTTTAGATAAAATCTCAACAGCAAGTCGAAGCCGTGAGTGATATACATTGGAGGCTTAGTCTGAGATTAATTTTTTTAAGTAACCAGGCTGTGATATCTTAGATGAAAATCAGGTGTGCTTTTTAAAGATAGTTTTGCTTTGATCTTACTATAAGCCCACTTAACTTAATTCTTCAAACAACTTCTTAGCCTTAAGGGCCATAATGGCATGAAACAAAAAATTGACATATGCAAAGGACCCTTTACTGAAATCACTTCCACATGATTGAAACATTTGTTTGGATTTTTACTTCTGTAACACGGCGGTCCTCGAACCAAAGTCCTCCCTCTTTCGCGCTTAATTGTAAGACAAAAGCAGCACACCGAGTGTGCAACTGTGCGATCCAGGGAAGTCCCCAAAAAGTTTTGCAGCAGATAAACTCCAATTGTCTTAACTAGTTTACTTCCCACTATTTCAATTGACACCACCCTAGGTGGCACATAACATTTGCCATTGGGTGGAGATATTAATCTGCAAGTTGAAATTCCCTCCCCCACAAGCATAAGTCAGAGGTGTTTAGAGTAACCACCCCTGGTTTTGCCTTTAATGAGTATTCTTTACGTCCTGCTCTTTCATTGACCCCACCCAGGGTCCGACAACATTTTTCATGTGGCATTTAATCCTGAGACCGTCCTCAACAAGACATAACTCAGGATGTTTAGAGTTCACACCCCACCGGGTTTGCTTTTGCTCGTATTCTATACCTCTCCTCTTTCATTTGACCTAACCACCCTAGGGGTCACAACATTTTCCGTTGTGGATATTAATCTTGCAAAGTCCCCCACATGAGCACAAGTAGAGACGTTTTACGGAGTGGCACCCCCGAGTTTGCATTTATAGTATTCTAATCTTCTCACTCTTTCATTTGATCCCACCATAGGGGTCACAACTTTTTCCGTTTGGGAGATATTACTCTTGAAATGTCCCCAACATAATCATACCAAGAGATGGTTTGGTAGCACCCCCGGGTTTGCTGTATTGTATTCTTTATTTCCTGCTCTTTCATTATGACACCACCCAGTGGTCACCAACATTTTCCTTGTAGAGATATTAATCATGAAGTCCTGCATATCCCTTAGAATTTACTAAATTTAGTAAATATTCAAATTAGTTCAATTAACATGATTAAAAATATTTTTGAAAAAAATCAGTGACCCACATTTTTCAATGTTGAGTCGCCTACGGGTGTCCAGAAAGCGGTGAATGCACATTTTTGCGTATTTTCGCTTTTTTTTCCAAGAATTCAACAGGTGCACCCAAAGACCTGACCAGAACTAGAAAAAATCATTTCAATGAAACCATGGGCACTGATCTACTATATTGATTAACCTTTTTGTGGTGTACTCCCCTTTTGATAAGTCTCTTGTTTTGTACCCACGCCAAATCACACACACAGCTTATAAGGCCAATACACACTGCTCACCTAATTATTGTAACGGTACACCACTCCTAATCCAATTTTTTGTGAAGGTGTAGTATTTCACACTGACCATTGACAACCTGAGAAAATTTGTTTGAAATGGCACCAAGCATTTAGCATTGTGCAATTTTAAAATAATCAAAGATGCCCCTTTAAGTGCCGACTGGGCCATTTTATTGACCACATTATGATTCACCCAAAGATGTCATATAGTACGTCCTCATTAGGCGAAGGAATTGGGCATATCCAATGTACCATTTACGCGATACAGGCCATGTTTACCATATTTAATTAATCAATTGCATCACAATTAGCCCCTTTAATTGATCACTTGCACTTTGGACCAGCAATTGGTGATTCATACAAAGATGTACGGCATAGAAATCTCATGTAGCGAAAGAAATTTGCCCATCCCCCTTTAAAAAACGAAAATATATAAAAAAAGTAATGATTTTTTAATTATATCAATTGTATCAAAAAATGCCCCTTTAATCATCCCACATTGCACTTTGACCCAATATGATGGGTCACCCAAAGAATGCAATGGCAGTAATTCTGTCATGGCGCGAAGGAAT
Organism: Ophioderma brevispina; assembly: GCA_023653785.1. NCBI lineage: Eukaryota > Metazoa > Echinodermata > Ophiuroidea > Amphilepidida > Ophiodermatidae > Ophioderma > Ophioderma brevispina. Next base: position 5,690 of record JAMKCH010020103.1, on the reverse strand, counting down.
TTTGCCTATCCGAATTACCGTTTCAGAGATACAGTAATTACGCATATTTATTACTCCTTTGGCATACCTAAGCCGCTGTATCACACACGTTCAAATTGCAAAAAAGATGCGCACCATGATAGGGCTTGTCATGCATTGAAGAAGTTTCCGTAGCCAATTTACCGTTTCAAAATATAGCAATTACCGCTGTTTTTTTGCATGATTAATAATGCTCATTTGCCTACTTAATTTGCCCAATACGCCCGAAATCCTATCAGTTTCGAGACTCCTCCAGCCCGCTCTTCCCATCCACCAAGGTTCATCATCATAAACGCCGTCTGAATCCAGAAAACATGTACACGAGCCTTGCGGGAAATTTTCGTTAATTATCAATTAGATACTTAATTTGCATATTTTACGCCCAAGATCTAATCAAGTCAAGAACGTCGTGGACCCGCTTCTTTCAACCAAGTTAAATCATTGTAATCCTTACGGAACTCCAGATAATCGTGGACCCAAAGCCCGTAAACCCGGACTTCATGCAGACAGACAGCATGACAGACAGACACCAGACAGACAGACAACAGAAAAGATGATTACTAAGTCCTGCCGAACAAGTTCAGCGAACAAAAACAGTAAAACCACGTTATAGTCTATGGGCATTTTGTGGCAATTTCTGGAACAAGGTGCTGACATTACCGCGCCAGCAGTTTCCAAAGCTTGAAAAGCATGTTGTCATAGTTCACGACCATGTGCTAATCCCGGCTAATCCAATCTTTCACTTGGCTCAAATCATATCTTACTACAAGCCTAAAGTACAATCCTGAATCCCATGCTTTTAATTGTGTCCAAAACATGCTGATACACGAAATCCTGTCAGGGATGGAACATCCTTGCTTTTTCTGTTTCCAGGAATTGCCAACAACTGCCACCGCCCACCATGGAACTCTTTCTTTTTTTTTACAGAATGTAAAACAGCTTAATGTGTTTTCACACTCTTGGAAGTGATTTCAATAAGGGATCTTTTCATTATGTCAATTTTTTGTCATGCAATTATGCCCCTTGTAGAGAGCTTAGCTCATTGAGCATGGAGAACTTGCAGGCCGCGCATTCAGACTACAGATGTTCCAATTTATATATTTAATACAAACACCGTATCTGAAATATTTAGAGGTGTAGTAACACATCCAACATGGTTTATTTCATGAAAGTATTGAAAATCATTGTCCTTTCACCTTGGTGTTTGGATGACCGCCCCCAAAAAAAAACCGCCCACAGTAATTTTCACAACTTACCCTCAAACCATATTGTATTTGTATATACTTGATAGAGCATAAGGCAGCCATTTGTGGGACAACTATCATATAGCTGCCTGATCTTCATACAGGCACCATATAAGACATTAATGCCAAGTTAGTTACCTTGTTCAGGTTTTGGGAGCTTTATCTTCCACTTTCGGATAGCCATTCTCCAGCATGTCATTACAGACAGCCGTCACCACATCTCCGTGGGCTATATTATAGGCAATGACCTATTAACGCACCCTCGCCTTGTCTGCCTCCGCCGACCCGCGCATGGCAAATAACAAACAATACGTCTCTGTAAATGTTTGTCAATTTACATGGCCTCCTGTCTAAATGCAAAGACTTAAAGTACTATACTTTGTTCGCCCCCCATAGGTGGCTGGCCCACAAAACAATGATATAAAACTACAATGCTCATGGCCAGATTTGAACTCGCCCTTCTGATCTCTAGACCTCCTTAAAACCAATACCTTCAAATGCCCTGACCTCTCGAAACATTTTATAAATTACATACTATTTGTTCAATTTTTTCAGCCAATTCATTAGCATATTGCCATTAAATGACTTAACCACTTCTGACGTTATATTCAAAATTACTCTTCTGGCACGTCTTTGCCCCCCTGGAAACTTAAACAACGCAGGGCCCCTGTCGGTTTTGTCCTGCTGAGCATCTGGTCCTCTGATGATTGATCTCCTGAGGATTGTCTAGTGCTTGGAATTCGAGCTACTTGCTGTGTTTGGTATAGGAGGTGTGGAAGGAGAATTTGCTGTATGGTGGGGGAGATTTCTAGTGGTGGTGGGAGATTTTGCTATGTTTGGTTGTAGGAGATTTGCCTGCGGGCTGGTGGAGGTTATTTTCTGGCGGGCTTGGGTGGTGGAGGGAATTTGCTGGCGGTGGGTGAGGAGATTTGGTTCTGGTCTAGGGAGATTTGGTTCTGGTCTAGGGCGATTTGCTTCTGGTCTAGTGCTATTCTGATTCGCCACTGCTTTGGCCGAGCTTTGGCCTATGGGGTTCTGTTGGACACGGCGCTGCTCCTGCCGCAAGATATTTAGCACCGAATACCACTGGCGTGTTGATGACCTGTTAAATGGGTTGCTTCATGATGGGGACCCCAACGATCATGACATGGTGGTGTACAATCTTGCTGAGGTTGTTGTGCTGGTAGTCCCATACGTGTCGGCATCAGTGGGGGTGTACTTGTGGTTTTCATTATCCCTGTGAAAAAAAAATCTTGCTCAAATTAATACGTTTTCATGAGGTGCACACTTAGCATATTTAGATGGACATACTCCTAGCTTCCCCCACCGAATTGGGTTTACTGCAGAATATGACTGATAGAGAATAGGAGGATGTCTCAGAGATGTCTTTATTTATACGCACGACAAACTGATTTTTAAAGAGACATGATGATATTTCCATAAAGAGCGCCCCCAATTTTTCTCGAACCCCCGTTTTTTTTACATAATTTGGAATGCTTACCACTGTATTAGATCACAACCTGTAAGTGAATAAGCCTAATACCCGTCTTCTGTAATAAGATGATGATTTGTAGTTTCTGTCGTATAAAGTCAAGCATGGTTTTTCTCTGGGGAACGATTACGATAGTAAGGCAAGTTCAAAATAAGTTTTGCGGTTTTTCTTTTGCAGACCTGGTTGTCTAATAACCTCGAAACGTTCTCGTAGGGTGGGCTACAACCATTCAGTGAAATTTGAGAGAAATTTTATCCCAAATCTCCTACTGTCACTATAAACCGTATGTGGGTCGATCGTGGTGTTCCATTGACTCCAATATACCTTGTCCTCATCTGTTATTCATGTCAAAAATAAATTCAAGAAATACCGTCAGAAAAAAGAAGTTGAGTCTTCAGGTTCGCCGGTTGTGGCATAAGAAAATATTCCTCAACAGCAATAAAGCACAGTTTTTTGAAGAGCACACCCCCAATTTTTAAAATTTCAGTATTTTTTTCAATAGGGGCACAAAATGGCCATACCGACCTGCGAACGAGAATGCACAAAATGCGTATTATCATTTAAAACATTTGAAACTACACTACTATAACATTCTAGTGACATTTGAATAAAAAGTAAAAATATTTGAACAGATCAGCCTCTTTCAGAAACTTAATCACCTTAAGAGGCCTAATATGCTTGAAATGATGTTTTCAAACTCGACCGCTATAATATTTTCTACGTATAAGTGCGTAATCAACGTATTCAAGTACTACATGTTTCACAGAAAGATCAAAATCACAAGGAATATCCGAGGGACTGGCTCACCTCAAATGCAAATAACTATGGGTCATGTAGGAGGACAAGGATCCCTACTGTGTCCTTCCGCTTTACACAGGCAACAAGCCAATACAACAAAACGAGCGAGTTGGTGGACGCCGTTTTTGCACTTACAAGGTCAAAGTTCCATACTATAACAAGGCGGTTCTCGACCCACAAGTCCCCCCGCTCTCGCATAGTTTAAAAAGGAGGAAAAGTAACATACTAAGATCACAGGTGAGGATTGTGATGGAAACCAGAGCGGCTCCTACCATAGCAGAACATACCTTGGATGACCCCATATGACCTTGAAAAATTCCTGTGTCATCAGTGTTGACTATACCAACAAGTGTCCATTATTCATACAACCATTTGTCATTGATTACCTGATGGCCCCACATATTCTTGAAATGACCTTCCAAACTTTTCAGCACCGAATTTTGACCAACGCCGCACCAAGTTTCATGACCATACAACCATTTGTAGTAAATTGACCTCAGATACCGATACCCAGAAATGACTTGAAAAAATTGGCAAAAATGTTGACTTAACCCACCCGGTTTCAGACCATACAACCATCTGTGATTGACCGTGGATGCCCATGCAGTCCTTGAACTACCTTAAAAAATTTCGGCACTGATGTTGAACGCAACCCCCAAGGTTTCATCATCCTACCACATGTTTAGGGTATTTACCTCGCATGACCCCCATGCCTGACTGACCTTCAACATTTTCGGCCCTAGAATGTTGAGCACACCCCCAAGTTTCATCATCTCCCACAAGTGAAGGTTTAACAGTTTTTGACCACAATTTGCCTTTGACCCATGGCCCATGACCCCATCTCCGCACTCATATCCGCCGCCTACTGAAGCAACATATAGGGGTGCAAAGGATGGGACACCCAGACTTGCCTTAGAATCCAAAGATCTCGTGTGACAAGTGTAAGCAATTTAAAAAACCCTAATTTTTACCATATTTTTGACCTCATTGACCTTTGACCCACTTTGGATCTCACCCAGCGCGTACTCGAGATACAATCTATTTTGCGAGGTGACACCCACACTTTTAGCGTTAGTTCCAAAGATAATCGCGTGGGGCCACACACACAAGCACGCACACACACACGGACAGGGAGCATTTCTATAGTCCCCCTTCGCCAACAAAAGTTGGTGGGGGACCAAATACTAGTACTGTGCACAACTGTGCTACAAATGTCACACTCATAGCAACTACAAACTATTATAAGCCCACGCTATTTTGGAAGCCATATTGAATATTTGCAGAAAACAACATGCCTGATCTTTTTGACGGTAAACTTTCTGAACAAACCGCATGCCTGACAACGTTCTTGGATATCTAAGGATCATTTTATAACCAAGGGCCGTCTGGCAAAATCAAAGTGCATTTTTCCATGCTGTAAGATTTACGTATAATGGGCTTTGGCGGTAACAATAAAGTGTCCTCCAGTAAGCTGTTGATTCCAAGGCCTCTGGACTGTTCCCAGTTATTTCTTTAAAATGGGCACGAACACGCTTATTTTCGCTGATTACCAATAATAAAAACGAAAAAGCAGGCCGACGCTGTTTTCGCACTTACCGAGGTCAAAGTTCCATACTAATTAAAATATTACAACTGTGCAGTACTACGGTGTTAAATACGTCACAGCAACTACGAACATGCTATAGCCCATGCTATTTTGGAAGCCACTTTTGAAAATCTGCAAAAAAAACACCGTGCCTGATCACTGCGACGGTAAACTTTCTGAACAAACCACATGCCTGACGATGTTCTTGGATATATACGGATCATTTTATATTCGAGGGGCGCCTGGCGAAATCAATGAGAAAGTGCATTTTTCCGTGCCGTAAGTTTTAGTTGTAATGGGCTTGGGCGGTAAACATCTAAGCCTCCACCAGTGAGCTCGCCGATTCAAGATGGACGTCCGACCTCTGGCCTTTTATTACTCCAACTCTGTGGTTGATTCAAGATGGCCATTGGTACTCTAGCCTTTTATTGATCTATCTCTATGACAAAACAAGGCCTCAAATAGTTATCAAACCAAATGAACACTCACCTGTACTCATAGCCATTGTCATTGTATTGATACTGCTGCCTGTTCAAGTCATAGTAATTGTGAT
>JAMKCH010020102.1:0-37057 GCA_023653785.1 Ophioderma brevispina | reverse complement strand
TATACTTTCATATGCTTCTGATAAGACATTTTAAGCTGCAGTGTTTATTTTTATTAGAGAGGTTGAATTTGGCCAAGATAGTAGATGTGCACCAAAATGTGTCCCACCTTAAAAAACATGACCTTTCTTACTTTTTTTCTCGGCTGAAAATTACAAGCAGCACATCATTATCACTGTATTTTTCTTAATTATCCGAATAAACTATTTGAATCAGATGTAGCCGGCCGCTGCCGCGGGCTGAGGCCTTGCATACATCACCGAGAATAATTTACTTTCGCACGTGGGATGGGGAATCCCCGACCCCGGATGACGTGATCGTGTGATGGGTTTTCCACCCTTGCCCTGAATGAAGGTCACATGTGGGAAGTTGTGGTTTCATCTTTCCGAATCCCTACCGATTTCCCGTCCGGGAAGGAAAAAAAATTACCTTCCTACCGCGGCTAGTCCGAATTTGTTATTCCGAAAAAATTATCCCAAGGATAAAACTAATATGAACAAAGACCCGTACCGCGTTGATAGCTTGATCGCATGCATCAAGATTATTGTTTAATGGCACCGAAGCGCAAAACCATATCATGACGCTCACAATGGAAAATAGGTAGGTCATCCGTGTCAACTAATAAAGTTAGAGGTAGGGTTCTACGCTAGGATTTATTTATAACATTTGACATTTTTGCACTTATTGTAGCTTATGAGTCATCAATTTTTGCCGACGTTTGCATAAAATGATTTTTTAAAATCAGTGGTGTTTTGTTTATTGGCAAATAACATTAAAAAAGGTGTTTTTTTTACAAAATCGTTGAAAATTCGCGATGGACCAAACAAAATAGTGTGATATTAGACCCAAAAAATTCGCGATTTTTTTCGCGTTTTGCGCGATCGCGCAACACTCCGGTGCCTACTGTTATCTAAGGTACTGTGCGGTTAGTACTATCATTGCGATTACTCACGTTTTGAAGGAAAAAATCCGGCAAAATTTTCGTCGGCCTCCATCCATGCGTCAGGGGCTCCTATCGCAGCAGCGGCCGATTCATGTTACAAGAATCTCGAGGATGTCGGGAACGACGTTGGTAAGATTGTTATGTTGATCTGAAAGTGTTTTCACTGAAAAGAAAAATTACTTTCCTTGTAAATGGAGGGGTAAATCAAGTATGTAGCACAAGTATGAGCTGGAGTTAGTGTTGAACAGACCAAAATTCGTGCCGAAATATCAAAAATCGTGTGTGCATATATGACAGATGCACATGTACAATGTAACTTTGTATGTGACACTCCAACTGACCTCCGATATTTACGGTATGGGAAGGTTGTAATTTCCCCACAAAAATGTTCTTTGTGCTTTACGGTGCTTCGAACACCGTAAAACCTGGTGTTCACTATATGATAGTTCATGAATCAAAAACGTGCACCCCTTGGTCTTACAAGGTAAACAAGTTTACATTTAGTTTTTAAAGTTTTAGTGATTTTTCTCCATTTGAACACACAGTTGAAGAATTTAGTGCTTGTCAGGCGCTATATAAGCTTGATACTTGCAGGAACTGCTACTCTATAATTTGTCAATGTGAACAATATGCAATTAGCAATTTTTCACATTGGACACGTCCTGTTTGGAGCTTACGCGAATATACTGTAATCTTGGATAGTAAATGAAGGGACGTAGCAAACCAGACAATGTGAGGATGTAGCTTGTGTGAGTAAGTATTTCCTTCCTTTTTGTCATTTTAAACGCAACCATTTCGAACATAGTTTATCACAGGAATTGCTCTGAAAGAGTGTTACTGCCGCTCGAGACATTAGGAACAAAGTATTGCTAAAGAATTGAAGAGAGCACATAAGTTGGTCATTGTTCCCGTTCAGAAAAAACCGGCTTCGTAGAGCGTACTTGATCGGCCACTAAGTGAACTTAAAGACGCAATTTGCGCAGTTGGGTTTTTCACCGCGATGCGGGGATTCCCTGGGCTTCCCTGTTTCCCCTTTGTGACTCCGTCCTTCCCAGCTATTAATTACCTGTATGACGTACCTACCCAAATTCTTGTAATGTATGAGATGTTAGGTTTTTGAAAATTGTTGGCATTGTTGATCGTCAACTTTTATTACGTAGGCGTTTTTCTATGAGCAAATATTTTCCTGGATCGAAACGGGGTAAAAGAACCGGGGAAATTATGGTTGCCATGATGTATCCATAGTGGAAAAAAATCAAAAAAATCCATGCTTTGTCATATGAATTACAAATGTTGGTTGTTGTAACTGTTTGTGGTTGTAGAAACGTTAAGGACAAGGCTAATGACTTCCCAGACTAAAAGACTAGGATACTGGATTGTGCGTTTCAGAAACCCCGGCACCTAAGTGCACAGCTCATGAAGGTAAAAGGGATGGTGTGATGAGGTTATTTTGAGTTTTCAGTTATTGGGGTGTTTTCATAAAAAAGGTTGGGTTTGAAAACAAGGGTGGGGTTCAAAAACTACGTGGCTGCCAACTATGGTATACTACCAAACAAAAAATGGGTGAAATAAGATTCGACTTTTTGTGGCAACAAAAATCAAGAACTTCTAGAAATATTCTATCTACCGATGATAACAGGGATTAATAATAACAGCTTCTAACCACAGTGCCACCTAGTTTATGAGCAATCCCTTAACTGCCAAGAAGAAAAGAAATCGGCACGGATTTTTAATTTGCCGTTGAAGTCTCATACTCGCCTGCTTTGTTATTCCCAACAAGGTAGGCACAAACTAAAACACATTGAAATATGGTGTTTTTTGCTTACGACCAGTAGTAATAAGTCTAGAACAGAGTGCTGGGTGTGATAGATCTATGTATCAAACTTTTTCCAATTTCGACACAGTATGAAAAACAAAAAACAGTGATATGGGAGGGAGTCGAGCAAAAAGGTCTATTAGGCCCAAAACACTCACCCCCTTGGAATAACATTAACACGCAAGAAAACAGGGCATATACTATCAAGAAACGCACGGAAAGTGTAACACTGTAACACTTTAAACACATTTCTTGTTAGACTAGTTAATACTCTTGGTTCACTGAAGTTGTCTGGTGACTCTTGGATGCATTGTTAGCAGGGTCTCTACCCAAGAAACAGGGCACAATTGTTTTACATCAAGGTCAGTAACTGGCAAGTGTTAAGTGTGGTGGCCTGGATGTTTGTTTTGGGGATAGAAGCCAGGGTCACCTCAGACCTGTCACACCAGTTCTTCATATAGCAATGCCCTAGTTAATTTTAAACTATTAGGTACAGGTAGTGATATAACATATGATTTTGTCACACATGGAGTTGTTACCTCTTAAATTTAGAAAGTTTTTTTTTATGACAAACTAAATTATGATTCTTTTCTCCTTGAATGCCAACTTCATCATTTTATGAACTATTGTTTTGTTGCTACTATGTGTGCATTGTGTGTGTGTTGCATGTGGTGGTGGTGTGTGAATTCGGATAATTAGGGTAATGCAGGTAAAAAATGTGGTAGCTAAAATTAAAATGTGGTATGACAGCAAAACAATAAATGGTACAGGTGGGGAGAGGGGGTTCTCACATGGGAGGAGGATGGAAGTGGAGTTCTCAACTTGGGAGGAAGTATGGTATGTACCGCCTATAAGAGTCCCTATATCATTTCAGGCTCTTTTTCAGTTCCAGTGACTCCCATTTTAGAAACACATTTCATTTCCAGAAAGAGGACCCTACTTTCATGTCCAAACCATATTATACCAACTGTTCTCAGAAACTCTCCAAAAAAGTAGCTACAATCATCGAAAAAAATTATTTGGAAACACTTGATTTGCAATATATCGGAACCATGGCATGTTCACAAATGAGATCGAATTTGGGTAAGACATTGTTCTTTAGAAAGAAGAGGTCTTCACTTTTACCCAAATTCTTCCCCACTCCCATCAATCAAAGTTGGGGGCCTGGCGAAGCGTTGGACAACAATGATTCGGATCAACATTGAATGGGGAGACGGGGGCCAACCTTTCCCTAAATCGGTTAAAAGTGATCCACCATTTTTTCGAGGATTGTAGAAATAGAGGGAGATCGCAGCTATTCGAATTTCTGACAACCTTAGTTGAAGGATGACCCATTTTTTGGGGGCGCAACTCAGATTGGCCATCCCCCCCGGTACGGTTATTAAGAAAGCCAAAATTGAAAAAAAAAAAAAACAAAGGACCAAAAGTTGCAGGAGAGTCTGTAATGAACAAACTGTATAAGTACTTCTATTGACAGGGCTCAGTGAATACTTTTTCATTGAATCTGCAGGGGCGTCCCCAAACCATTGTAATGGGGGGGGGTGTTGGTTGGTCTCTGTTGCCGACAAAACCATGGTCCGGATTCGGAATTATCAAGTTTTTTCCGGTCGCTGCGCCCGCCGGGTCGACCCAAATGTTTTTTTCACGCGCGTTTCGAAATTTGAAGGTGGGGGGGGGGGGGGTTTTTTTGGGGATGACGGGAGTTGGTCGACCGACGGCGCACGTTTGCTAATCAGTCATTCAATAACCGAAATACAAAAATAGGAGGGTGGGAGCCCCCCCACAAACAGCCATCAAAGATGTCCAGTTGCCGGCAATAATTCCGAAAAGTTAACGTTTTGCCGACAGTTATGTATTAATGGGGGGTCACCCCCCCCCCCCCCCTATGGGGATGGCCCTGTGAATCTGTGGTTGGACAGGTGGGAAAGTTTTTCCCCCAAAAAAGGTTTTGATTGGTAGTAATTGAGTTGGCTGACAGGAAGGGGGAATGCCTCTACAAATGCAATTTAGCTTCATACCATAGATCAGGGTTTAATAACTCTTGACCATTGTGACCGTGAGGAGTAGTGTGCTCTGCAATTTCTGGAAATTGAAAAATTGGGGTAGATGTCAAATGGAAGAAAGAAGTGCATTTTCTTCAACGTGGAATAAAGTTGAGGAAAAAAACCAGCAGTTTAATGGTACTGTAAGGTAATTCTGTTACTAATCCCTGTCCTGGGCCATACACAAGCCCTTCCTAATTCTCAATGTTCATAATTTTAATGTTTTAATCCCGATATTAAACCTGAAGCAATAAATTGGGCTAAAATTATTTTTTTTAACTATATTAGTTAGTCTGTAGCGTTTTGCTGCCCATGGTTGAGGAGTACTGAAATCAGGGTTGACAAGGACAAGTTCAGTATTCCATGGTGTGGTGGAGTTGTTGGTGGATGGGTGGGGGTTAGTCAGGTATTGATGATACAGGAGTCCAATGGGTTTGGGTGATGGTTGGGTGATGGAGAGTAGTTGGAAGTAGTGCATCAGCAGGGGATTCAAGTTTGTTGGCCAGTAGGTAAAGTAGTAGGCCAATTACATTTCATTGGAGCCATTTACCATATTTGTTTTGGTTTTTCTTTTATTTACTGAGGAGATGTGCATTTTTAGACAAAAACAGAAATGATTAAGATTTCCAAGTGATACCAAATCAATCTTTTTGTTTATAAACTAATAATTTGGACAATCAAGTATGATTTAGCAACTGTTTGGATTTGCATTTAGCAATTTGAGCAATTTCTATGGGAGAACCCTTTTTCAATTCTTTAAATTTTTTTTAAAATTAACAATGAGCATTTTAAATTGAGGTTTTTGGGAACCTACTGGAAACAAACTTATTGATTTTTTGTTTGGCCTTAAAATGAACAAATTTCACTGGGTATAGCGATATACCTAACATCCTTTTCGGAAAGACTACAACCTGACGCTCACCGCAAAAAAAAAGGGGGTGGTATGCATTATTTGTAGATCTAGGGGCAATCTCCCTTAAAAAACAAGGACGGGTCCGCTCGTGATTTTTCAAAAGTGGAAAAAATGACAGTTAAGGGCCTAGGATATGGAATTATTTCACTTAGCATGCAATTTGTTTTGCTTGTAGGACTACCTATAAGTGGTTTCACTTATGTTACAAACTCAAACACCACAAAGGAGTAAGCCACGGCCATCCTTGATGCTCTCGTTTTGTTATATGGTTTAATACAGATGCTAACAATATTTTGTCGGTAGTTTATGTATGGATCTTATCATTGACATACCAAGTGGTGGTACATTGTGGCCTTGGTTTGCAGTTTGTTGTTTTTATTGCAGTTGTCATTTTGTGGTAATATAATGAGTTACTCTAAATTTGATGTTTGGAGTTCTGATTTTATCCAAGAGGGTGTTTGAGTCAATCCCACAATGCACAGTTTGGGAAATTTCACCTCAATTAGGGTAATGTGATTCCCATAAAAATCCTATTCTAATCACATGAAAACCCTGAACTTTAACGTCCATTTTAACCCACAAAGCGTAGTACTTAGGGAATTTTAGCATGATTATGAAAGTGTTGTGGTTCTTAAACTTTTGGAATGATTGTTTATCCTACGTACTGACAGTTTAGTACAGACAGTATAGGCAATTGCTATGCATATTGGGATTGATTCAAAACACCCTCTGTGATTTATCTAACTACGTAGGCACATTACCACAAACTCACAATCAAATTTTGTGGTAGTCTGTGGTCTATGGAAGTGCAAAAAGAAGTACCAATGAAAAGTTTGGTTATATTGTGATCTGTGGTTAAGTCCTCACAATATAAGGCTGCCTATACAGCCTGCCGTTAGGGATAGCTATAGGGTCTGTCAAGGGGAGATGTCCAACCTTTGTCATTGAGCAGCAACCCAAACCCTTCAAATCACGAGTACGTCCGACAGCAGTAAAACAATGAAAAGGGAGATGACGTTAATTGCAGGTCGGACGGGTTCAAAACATCATGTGGTGATGGGCTTAACTGCGAAACAAAGAAAGTTGTTGTTATGGGAAGGGACAAATTTAAAAAATTACAATTTGCCAAATGTCAATTTAAAATTTTTGGTGTGGCTGGAGAACAGCTAACTTTGCCACAGCAGAAAATTTCATATTTGTATAATATTGGTTTTGTCCACAGATAACAGTAGATCTTGTGCTTCAGCAATCCTTCATGAATTGGAATGTATGAATTGACCTCTAGTGACCTTCATGTAACAACTACCTCAAATTTGAGAGGGTGCCTTGGGTGCCTATCTGCTGCACCAATGACTTCTGTTGTAGTTCCGATTGGGGGCCCAATGCGAGTGCAGTAGAGGGAGTTGAAGGAGTCAGCGAGAAGAACTTGCCAAAGGAGTGCCCCCTAGTAATGGACCTGTCTTCGCTTCCTGTGTCCAAAGGATGTCGCCGAAGTGAAGACTCTTTGTGCAGAGTGGTTTCATGTTGAGTAAGTAAATTTTTTAAAATAGTATAAATTTAAGGTGTGTCCCATGGGGGCTTAAAATGAGAGTTCTAAATGTGAATGAAACCATTTCCAATAGGTGGTCACATCAAAACAATTTCAAACCTGGGGCATTTTAATCTGAGATCACTGAAGTGTGAGTGCCGATATGTGCTGCCTGGACAAACACCTCTCTATCAGAGGAGAAAAAGTAAAATAAATTTTAAATAAATAACTTTATTACAATGAGGTCACTTCAATCTCATTCCCAGGGCACAGTTCAGTAACTTTCATTCCATGTATTTTGAAAAAACACAACTTGTATGATTTATGATACCAGAACACACAGGGTTAGTTTGTCCCCGCAGAAACAAGTTCGGGAGGGGACTATAAAATGGTCTCCGTCCGTATGTCCGTAGGTATGTCCGTATGTCCGGATGTCCGTATAGGTCCGTATGTATGTATGTCCATCCGTGAATTAAAATGTTAATAACCCTGTGGAACATTTGTTTTTTTCCCGATTATGTACAGTTCAATAAATTTTAACATTTATGGATCAGAATGGATTTGTGGGTATTGGAGAGAGCATGAAAAACTATCCTGTTGCGAACTTTAATGTATGTGTAAAAATTTTCTACGAAATATGAGATGGCAATGCATGTGAGCGCTCGCACATAGCGGGTGGGGTCCATGGGTTCCAAAAACACACACCATTAATGTCAAAACAGTGCAAAATTTTACCCTTATTCCCAAAACTACGTCCGATGGCGAAAATGTGACCGATCCTTTTCCAGGTTTATTAAAGCGGATGCGTAGCGAGTATATATCTGAGTTGGTCCCCCGGGGCCAAAAAAATAATACGTAAAACAATGCCGTGACGTCACCACTCTTAAAATTTCACAAATTGGCCGCAAAAATTCATAATAGGAGTCCAATTCAAGAATCGGCCGTAGAAATTCATACTTAATAATCCATCTCATGGATTGACCGGTTATTTGAGATACTGACCGTCCCGTGATCTTGCTATTTTATGACAAAAGCAGCAGGCCAATTCCGCTTCCAAGGCCGAAATTAAGCGTCCTCTAACCCGATTTGCTCCTGTCGCGTTGCCCGCATGGGGGCGGGCTGTTAGCGTCAGTCAATACTTGTATAAGAATTACATGCCTGTAAGCTATAAGAATTCAGCAGGAACTAAGCGGCAGGGGGTTATTGAGGTAAGGGCATGGTGCAAACTAATATTACAAATGGACGCAGTACATGTAAAATCACTACAAAAAAATGATGTAGGATACAATTACAATTCTATCATCACAGTTTTATTTCTTGTGCCGGAAAAAAGAAAAAAGATATAAAAAGATAATTTTAAACCTGCTTCTCTAGCATACAGTGGGTACTCATTACAAGTGGCCTCATTATTTTGACATTGATGGCTTGATTGCAGATCCCAATGTGTGTTGTGACATTGTGGCATGCTCAAAAGTACGCATGCATTTGTGCAATATTTGTGAATCTATAGCCGGACAAAAATTGAAATCTAAGGCGCAGAACGTTCATTGATTATGGGAGGTGGTTAAACAATGAGCTTCTATCTCAAATGATATATCTACGATTTTGCCCTGGGTTATGGACTAGTATGAACTGGTAACTGGTGCACGATGCTAGAACTCAATCCATGTATACGATCCCTTGAGAACGCCCTGAATTAGTATAGTATAAGATAGTTTTTGATTATTTGATGGTTTTGTTCTTTACACAGGTGACCCAGACTCATGGTTTACGGTACAAGGACATCACAAGTGATTCACGTTTCTATTCGCTAGAGATCATAGACAGTAAGATTGTAGGCTTGAGCGTAGCCGAAGTCAAAACAGAATACGATGTCGCGAGAGGGAATGATGTTTCAATAATGTAAAAGTTAGGTTCACAGTTTTGTGTTTGCCTGCCTAACACTTCAGTGACCAAGGGGGGGGGGGTTCTGGGGACCCCCAAACTTTTTTTCGCACTGGCCGCTTTACTCGTGGATTTTTGGCGCCGAAATTGTTTTTGTATTGTCTGACTTTTAAATGCGTCTTCTTTTTCATACCAAAATATTAAATCGGCAAGCCGTTTAATGAGTTAATATTTGGGTCCATGGAACCCCCCCTTGGGCACTAACGGAATCATTTCAGAATATTTT
Source organism: Ophioderma brevispina (assembly GCA_023653785.1). NCBI lineage: Eukaryota > Metazoa > Echinodermata > Ophiuroidea > Amphilepidida > Ophiodermatidae > Ophioderma > Ophioderma brevispina. The sequence goes on along the minus strand of JAMKCH010020102.1, from coordinate 27,647 downwards.
TAAAAATAGAATAAGAAACCAAAACCAAGCAAATTTTTGTTTTGCTGATATAATTCCCACATACATGTAAGTAAACAATTAGAGTACATTAAAAACATACCCTTTATGTGCTGGAACAAACAATTTCATCAGGGATGTTGCCAAACCGTTTACGTACAACGCTATGTGAAAATGTACTGTATTTTGCAACATCCGTAAAAAAATACAAGATTCCCTAAAACTGCTAGGTTTGTGTTAAATATTGTAGATTGGTTCTTCTAGAGAGATATCAACATAAAATAAAGGTTTTTCAAAATTTGGTGTAAAGGGCAAGGCTCATTTGAATTTTCCGTCTTTTTTTCCCAATTTTCGCTGTTTTTAAACACTTTTTTGCCCCTAATTTGCAGCAAAATAACAAATTTCATTTTTTTTTTGCTGATTTGGGGTTGTCTTATGACCCTCACATGTGGTATAAATTTCGTGGCAAAATGCCCGGGGAAATGGTTTCCTTATGGGGGGTCCCATGGAACCCCCCCCCTTTGGGCCACCAACTGGAGTGAAACCCCTTGGTCCCTTTAATTGTTTAAGGGGAAATGGGTTAGGAGGGGCTTAAAAATGAATATTTAAAATTTAACATAATGACAAATTACCTTTCTTTTGCTTTTTTGTTTGACAACAATCGGACTTTCCGTTCAGATTAGGTAAGAAAATGTTGCCTCGTGACTTGAAATTCCTCGTGATATTTCTATGTATTTTATTGTTTTCTCAAGCTGCCATATTAATTTTTAGGTCGTCGATAGTGAAGATCTTATGCTGCATGATCCGTGTGTCGTCGGCGTCTGCGTGCAGCGTGAGCTTTTCTTGTAACAAAATAGCTGGAGCCTATGTCGTCACACCGCTGAAAAACTCTGGTGGAACGGTGCGGGGCTACAGATTCTCGAACTGATTGATTTACATCAGTATATATGCATTCTAAGAATCTAATTTGCTTATTAATTAGCATATTTGACCTATTTTCATGATATTCAATGACACTTTTGTTTCGGACACAACTACTGGAGACGTACATCACCAGGGCTGAACTTTGTGGAAGGGTGCAGGTTATAGATTATCGAACTGATTCAATTTAGAACAACAGTATAATGCATTCAAGTACCTAATTTGCATAATTAATTATCATATTTGACCTATTTTCATGATTTTCATTGACCTTTTTTGTAACCAAATAATCGGGAATCTGTTAGTCACACAGGGCTGAAACTTGGTAGAACGGTGCGGGGCTACAGATTCTCGAACTGATTTGATTTACATCAGTATTATATGCCTTCTAAGTATGTAATTTGCATAAGTAGCATATTTGACCTTTTTCCATGATTTTCATTGGCACTTTTTTTTAGAACAAATATTTGGTGATCTGTACGTCACTGTATGTAGGGCTGAAACTTAGTGGAAAGGTGCGGGGCTAGGGATGGCCGGTTGTTATGGGGTTGTCTGGTGGGTAGGTGTTGTGGTCCCAGGGCTGGGTTGTGGTCTGATGGGAATTGGAGGTGTGGGTCTGGGATATGGGGGTGGGGTATGGGGGTGGTATGGGGGTGTGGTCTGGGGTATGGGGGTTTGTTTGGTGGCTATGGGGTGTGGTCAGGGGTATTGAATGTGCCCTGGGGCTGTGGTCGGGGTATTTCAGGGCCTGACACTTGTGAGGATTTGGTGTGTGGTCCAGTGATTTGGGGTGTCGGACTGGGGATATGGGGTGGTGGACTGGGGATATGGGGTGTGGTCTGGGATATGGGGTGTGGGTCGGGGATATGGGGGGGGGGGGGGGTGGTGTTGTGGAAGTATGGGTGTTGCCCGGTATGGGGGTGTGGTCTGGGGTGTTAGGTGTGGATGGGGTGTGTCCGGTGATAGGATTGTGGTCCGGGGTTGAGGGTGTGGGTCGTACGGGGGGTATGAGGTGTGGTCCGTCAGGGGTATGGGGTGTGATCGGGGGTATGGGGCGTGGTCTGGGTATGGAATGTGGTTCGTAGGGGGTGTGGCTCAGGGCTTGGGTGTGGTCAGGGCTATGGGGTGTGGGCTCGGGGTATTGCATAGGACACTTTGTGAGGGTGTAGTGTGTGGTCCTGTGATATGGTTGGTGGTTGGGGATGTGGGGGTTGGTGGTCTTGAAGTATGGATTGTTTTTCCCAGGGTTATGGGGTGTGGGTCCTGTGGGTGGGAGTGTGGTCTGTGGGTATGGGGTGTGGGTCCGGGTAATGGGGGGTGGTCTAGGGGTATGGGGATGTGGTCAGGGTATTTGATTTTGGTTGGCTGGGGATGGAAGGTGGTGGTGGGTGTAGGGGGTGTGGTCCAGGAGTAGGGGGTGTGGTCTAGGGGTATGGGGATGTGGTCCATTGTGAGGTGTTGTCCCTTGGGTATGTCCTGGGTATTGGGTATGGTCCTGGGTATGGGGTATGGTCCTGGGGATGGTTCCTGGTATGGTGGGTCTGGTCGCATGGGTATGTGGTCGGGGGTATGGGGTGTGGGGGGGGGGGGGAAGTGGTACTATATGACATCACTTTGGATTCCATGGTTCGAGAAACCATATATATGGGACGACCTATTTGGGACCGCCGTCCCTATTAATTAAAAATTATATCTCAAAAGTATTAAGCTTTGCCTCTAATTTTCAAAATAATAAATGAAAATTCTAGTGTTTGTTTTGTAATTGATAATAATTTTAAATTGCATTCCTAAAAATGATAAAAACAGTGGCTAGACAAAATTGGTCAATAACTCAACAGTAAATTGTAACGATATGTCTTCGGTGCGGCAGGATTTATAAAAAAACCGATAATGAGTAGAATACTTGGGATAAAAAAGTAAATTAAACATATCAATAGGACTACTTACTGAAACTAGAATAATTCCACTAGACCATGGGAACTTGATTTAAGGGGCCTCATTTTTTTAGTGTTTAAACCCCTTAATCAAGTTCTCATGGGGCTAATGGAAATATTTTCTTAGTTAAGTAAGTCGTCCTATTGATGTACTTTAATTTACTTTATCTCATCATTCTATGATTAATCATGTTAGAAATACTGAGAGCAGCGAAGACACGTTAAAATTTCTTTTGAGATTTGGCAATTTGGTTTAGGAAAATCACTTTTATTTGTTATTAATTTTAGAACTGCTATTTTAAAATTATCAACTAAAAAGTAAGGCACTTAAATTTCATTAGTAGATTGTGGAAATTAGAGGTCAAAAGCTTCATTACCTTATTTTAATACTGTTCATTTAAGCCCCTCCAACCCCATATCCCCCCTTAAGGTAAGGCGGAAGACCATAGGGATCACTTAAATGGTGTTGGTGCAAAAGGGCTAACATTTTGCTTTGGTAATATCTGCATACTTCGATTGGGATGTTAAACCAAAATTGAGTAATGTGCAACATGGGAGCCCTATTTGTTGATTGAGGTCAAAGGTCACATTCTGTGATGTTTTTTTACCGTTATATCAACGGCCGGAGATCCACAATTTACCGCACTAGTATATGGAAGAAGAAACAGATACACACAATTACATGTGCGGAACCTTGTCCGTCGCATTAGAGGCCTTGTAAATTAAACAGCCAAAAACACTTCTTGTACCTTCTTCTCCTTTATTTCACATATATTCATGAATGCAATTTCTCTTTACAACCTCTCTCCTCGACTTGCAGACAAAGACTGACTTTAAATTGCTGTAACACAAATACAAGCTTTATATTGACAATCAGAGACTAGCTTTTGCACTGTCATGCAACCACACCCATCACAATGTCTAGCCATGTGCCTTTAGAAAAGCCCCCATAAAGCCTTTCACAGGGAGCATGGGTCAGTGCACAACAATAGCGTATCTCAGCCACACCCAGCTTTAACTTCTGCCTACCACATATGTATGTAAATTTATAATATTCAACATGAAGAAATATCAAAATGAATTTTATATTTAATTCAAATTTTTCAAAAAAAAAAAACATTTTATAGTCCAAGATACCTATTTTCCACATTATATACACTGACAGCATGACATGCCTCCCCCCATGAGACTGTGTCCAGTCTTCTAAATAACTGAAATAGTCCGTGTAAGGCCTATATAAACATTCATACACCTATGAAAATAATAATTCAGAAATCTGGTCATTTTAGTGCAAAATAAAAGTCAATCAATTGTATGATAACACAGAGTCAATTCAAGTCTCATACATCCATACGGAAAAAGTGAGATCACCTCTCAGATTGCATTTAATTCACCAGAGTGCACTGGTAGACTTCCGCTGGTAAATGTCAATGCTGAAGATCATGTGGATTTGAAGAATGAACTTGTCCAATTACAGTTTCGAATGTTTCAACAGAAACTTTCAAATAATAATTTCCTAGAATTCATATTTAGGGCTCTAGGGTTTGTGACATGACAGGCAAATTAACAATAAAATTCCATATCCAAGTCTTCAGTGACTTGAGAATATAAAAATAATTTTCACACCCGCATTTATGTACATAAGTCATCACAGCATGCATGGAAATTTTAATGTTTCCCTAACAACTTATACTTAGGCATACAGTATATCACTATAAGTTGTGGATAAATTACAATATTTATGTTAACACATTCCTGCCTAATGTAAATAAGAGCACATTATTTTAAACTTAACTATTAATGCTCTACGGAGCCCAGCTGCATTACCATTTGCTAGCCTTTACGGTACTCTACTCAAACGTGAACTTCTGAAGTAACAAGAACCATCTCATCAAACGTTATTTGTAACACTTGGTACTAGCTAGCCACTTCAGTGCCTGATGAAATGTCATGAGTCTTAAATGATAGCCTATCAAGTATTATTCTAATTTCTGAACTGCCCCAAAGCACTTGCCACATTCCTTTCATGGACCTGTAATAGTTCTCGGCTGCCCGATAATTATCCTTCTTAGAATACATAGGATGTTCTGTTTCCTTCACTGTCCATTTGACTCAGCACAGCGTCCATGGCCAAAATTTGAGGCGTCTGTCTGTACAGTAAATTGCCTATCAAAATCAGTGTGTTGCCAGAATAGGTGTGTGATCAACACGCTTTGAGTCATCTGAAATGCATTCTCACATTCGGGATTCCATACCACATTTTTTGGAAACTTTTCTTGGTCGATCAGTGACGGTTTATGCAATGGCTTGCGTATTCCTAATTAATTTTCTAATAATAGCCCGTAAGGCCTAGAAATGCCTCCACATTTTTCTTATTGTGGAAGGAACATTACTAACAGCCTAATTTTGTCATGCATCGGAGTAAGATTGCCATTTCCAGTCACATGACCCAAGTATTCACTTGCTTTTTGGCACCTTAAATTTGCCTGTCGCCGGCTTTCACAGTAAGTTCCTGCTTCCAAATACCTGAACTACCATTGCAAGTGAGCTACATGACCCTTCCAAGATTGACTATAGATACACATCATCAATATATTCACATGCAAAATCATTACAATCACGCACCATAATCCATAAGTCGGTGAAATGTGCTACTACTGTTTTTTTGCAAACCAAATGTGTACGTGTACCTGAATTGGACCAAAGGTCGTGACAAAACTACAGCAATCACGATATCGTTCGTTAAGTGGAATTTGGTAGAACCCTTGTGGCCAAATCAAGAGTGGTAAATACTTACAGCACCCACTTTGTCAAGAATTTCATCTATTCTAGGCCTTTTGTTATGGATCAACTTTGGATTTCTTGTTCAATTCTCTCATATCTGAAACAAACTCGACCGATCCTCAGTTTTGGGCCCCCACCACAATGGCGATGCATATTCCCTTGTGGTACGTTCAATAATGCCTAGTTCTAACATACGATCAAGTTTCTTCGTTGACTGGCTCACGCAATGGACTGTGGGCATTCTTTAGGCCAAACTGGCGTAACGGTCTGTGATCGCTTTAGATCATAGGAATGTTCAACCACATGTGTACGACCAGGTACATCAAATAACCCATCATCTCACTAACAACAAACCCTACAATTTTCACTTCTTTGAATTCGTTAAATCTTATGCAATCTCTACTTGCACCATGTTTGGGTTTTCACACAATTAAGGCCTACAATCCCATCACAAGAGGTATTTGCAATTGACGTGTCAGTTTCATCTTCACATATAGCATTTGATTGACCTATGTCATGAACTACCCTGTATTACACACATTGGGTCAGTCTGTCACTCTCATTTCCATTGTACCACCGGCTAAGTTGATTTTCACATTTCACTACACCAACAGTCTTGCAACCTATTCTGTCATTGTCAAACTCATAGTTCCCTATCAAGACGGCGCTTAATTGCATCTGGGCCACGCCATTTCCTCTCTCACTAGCGCACTATCAGGAAACTACAAGTACTTGATCACCGGTCAGAAATTCTCGCACCTGCGCATTTCAATCATAATGCTGTTTCATTTTGGCCGACTTTTCTCGTGTTTTTGTTTGCATCTGCCAAACAGATTTGCATACGTCACGCATTTGGAAACAAATGTGAAGATATCCTTTGGCCCTCATCCGTATCTATCCAAGCTTATTTGAGCACGCTAAGCGGACATCGCACTTGTCGGCCGTACAATACTTCAAAGGGTGAGGACCCCGTGGTTTGACAAGGCACCTCCCTGTACGAAACAAAAAGAAGGGGATATATTCATCCGAGCACTGTCATTTGTTCATCAGTTATGACTAAGCTAGTTTCAACGTGCATGAAAACGTTCCTTCAAGGGGGGGTGGGGGGGGGGGGGGGGGGGGGGGGGGGGGGGGGGGGGGGGGGGGGGGGGGTGCCATTCGTTTGCTGGTGCCACGCAGAAGTAGCAATTTTCTTAATGCCTAACTTACTCACAAATACCGCGCCTGACTTTAGGCGAAAATTTTGTGCCCTGACATGTACATTTCTTGGTAGCGAATTCCACAAACACTTGGATTAAGAGCATGATAACAGTATCAGTCCTAATCTTAGAATGTGGGATGGCTCGGATACCTATTTCAATAGTCACATACAGTCAATAGATAAGAATTCCGTTTCCGGGAACGTTGAAGAGGTCCAACAAATCGATCCCTATTCCTCTTGAGGGCACGTCAATCATCAGGCCTGGGCAATAATGGATACTCCGCGTTTGTTTACCTTTATCCATCAAATTTGGCATATCTCGCATGATCTACAAATACTACAATATCTTGGAATATCTGGTCCAATAAAAATGTTTGTAAAATGCGAGCCTTAGTTTTCTCTACACCAAATGGCCTGCCTTTCATGGCTACCTTCATAATATGAGATCGATATTCTTTGGGAACAACTATTTGTTCAACGGGTTTGCCTCAGAGGAACTCTCATTTTCATCCTTCTTAGACCATGTGCGTAGTAGCAAACTCCATCCCTTTCATAGAAACACTCTTTTGTTTGTCAATACATCACTACTCACAATACGCTCTCTAACACCAGCTAATGTTGGATCAGATCGTTGTTTTTCCACCAGCTTTTGACGAGGGACCTTAATGGCAGTGTCGTCACTGACTTGGGCGTCAAGTTCCGGAAGTGTAACCTCAACTTCGGGTGTGTTATTTACACTATCATGTACACTTTCAGCTGGGGAATCACAACAATTTGATCAAGATTTGATCAAATTCAAACAACTCATTTTCACCTGTGTGAATTCCTTCACAGGTCTTTCCTGCGCCTGACTCTATCATCACATATCCTGTTTATGAACCGTCAGAACATGTGTCTCTATAGCTGACCTAACAACACATCATAGTCAAGTTCTTCCACAACAGCATTTGCCCTGTACCAGATACTACGGAGATTTTAAGTCTAGTTTGGCAGGTGGAAGTCATTACAGTACCACAAATACCTTTAATTCTACAGTACGCCCTCTTAGATAACACGCAGCAGGGACTACTTTGCACGCACCACAGAATTCTCTTCATGCAGAATCGCGCTTATTTTTACATTTTTGCCTTCAATTTTTCCGTCTAGCGAGACACTTGTTTCAATGAGCGCGCACGCTCAACATCAGGTTCTGCATATTCTAGGTGCCGTTGATATTTGAACCCCAAAACAAACAACTTCCTAACTGAAATTTCAATCTACTGAACTAAGAGCTCATTTGCCAGGTTTTTCAGCGACAAGGTCTACAAAATCAGACGGGACCTTTGATAATTATCCAGGTCTAACTCTCATGAATGATCCCAAGTGGGACCATACTTGATAACCGTTCCCAGCATGAGTTAAATCCATTCACTGTTGAAGAGGTAACCAGGTGATTTATGTCAACTCCATCAAAATCATGTTCCTCAGACACCATCAATTGGTGTTACTTAGGAGAATGTTGCACTTCTGGCTGAGCCCATTAACACTGATCATTAACAATTCTATCCGCACTGGTGTTGTCCCAGCTAAGCTCCGGAAGCTGCTGTAACACCCATCCTCAAAAAGCCTCCCTAAACAAAGAGGTGCTCAAAAACTATCGCCCTGTCAATAGTCGCTGCGTTCTAAGTTCATGGATAAAATAGTGAGTGGGGCCAGGAAGTGGATCATCTGTCTCAAATGACTTAATGAGAAGTTTCAGTCACTTACAAATAACGACACGCACTGAATGGGGGCGTCCGTTTTCTGCGTGTCTAAACCGGTATCCTCAATGCAATTCACAACAGTAAGTCAGTTTCTATTGTGCTGCTAGAATCTTTCTGCAGCTTTGGATACTGTTGATCATGCCATTCTTTGGATAGGTTACGTGATACTTTCAAATTCAAGGTACTGCCTTACAGTGAATTCGGTCTTACGCAGAAACCGCTCTTTCGTGTGCGCATGGGGATGCAATTTCAAACAAGCATCATCCTCCCTTTTGGTCTTCTTCCTCAGGTTCTGTGTCGGGCCTCTCTTTTTCATAATGTACACATACTGTATTGCATCAATCATCGGAGCACAATATTGCTTACCACATGTCTCTGCTAATGATGTACAGCTCTATTTGAAATTTGGATACCAAGATTGATGGTGATGCCAAACTGCTGTCAAAAGACTCTCTCTTTGGCTTTTTTACCTGGACACGACGGTCTCAGGTCCGAAAAGTAACCTCCCGTGGTTCATTAACAAAATTCACATGACTATTTGAAGAAGATTGACTGACCAAGATGTAAATTCAAAGTAGAATTTTAATACATACATTAATCCACACAATATACACATTAACAGGCCAAAATTTATTATCTATATTTCTTACCTACTTAAAATCAAATTAAACACACCCCATCTCAGGTTAAAACTAAAGTTCAAAGTTCACAGTGCGCACCTCGCTTGTAGAACTAAGATCCACATAAATCTTGGCGACAAAATTGGTCAATAACTCAACAGTAAATTGTAACGATATGTCTTCGGTGCGGCAGGATTTATAAAAAAACCGATAATGAGTAGAATACTTGGGATAAAAAAGTAAATTAAACATATCAATAGGGACTACTTACTGAAACTAGAATAATTCCACTAGACCATGGGAACTTGATTTAAGGGGCCTCATTTTTTTAGTGTTTTAAACCCCTTAATCAAGTTCTCATGGGGCTAATGGAAATATTTTCTTAGTTAAGTAAGTCGTCCTATTGATGTACTTTAATTTACTTTATCTCATCATTCTATGATTAATCATGTTAGAAATACTGAGAGCAGCGAAGACACGTTAAAATTTCTTTTGAGATTTGGCAATTTGGTTTAGGAAAATCACTTTTATTTGTTATTAATTTTAGAACTGCTATTTTAAAATTATCAACTAAAAAGTAAGGCACTTAAATTTCATTAGTAGATTGTGGAAATTAGAGGTCAAAAGCTTCATTACCTTATTTTAATACTGTTCATTTAAGCCCCTCCAACCCCATATCCCCCCTTAAGGTAAGGCGGAAGACCATAGGGATCACTTAAATGGTGTTGGTGCAAAAGGGCTAACATTTTGCTTTGGTAATATCTGCATACTTCGATTGGGATGTTAAACCAAAATTGAGTAATGTGCAACATGGGAGCCCTATTTGTTGATTGAGGTCAAAGGTCACATTCTGTGATGTTTTTTTACCGTTATATCAACGGCCGGAGATCCACAATTTACCGCACTAGTATATGGAAGAAGAAACAGATACACACAATTACATGTGCGGAACCTTGTCCGTCGCATTAGAGGCCTTGTAAATTAAACAGCCAAAAACACTTCTTGTACCTTCTTCTCCTTTATTTCACATATATTCATGAATGCAATTTCTCTTTACAAACTCTCTCCTCGACTACCAGACAAAGACTGACTTTAAATTCTGTACACAAACTACAAAGCTTTAGATTGACCAGATCCAGAGGACTAGCTTTTGCACGGAATGCATAACACAACCCACATCACATGTTCTAGCACCATGTGCCTTAGAAAAGCCTACCTATAATAAAAGCCTTTCACAGGTCTGGATCTGGATCTGGTCTGGATTGGTTCGTCGGTAGAACACTCAAGGGCAATCACCAACTTAGACGGCTCAGGGGTGGAAGTGCAATAAATTTAATTTCCAAAATCTTTGATAGCCATCGTAAAACTGCAAAACTGTGGGTGTCTGTTGACAACTGCTCGGGGCACAGGACATTCCCAGATGGTACAGTTGCTGGGAAGAAAGTGTCTCCATATCGATTGGTATTATAACGGAGTTGTGTGTACTTCTGTCTGTGTCTCGCCAGCTATGTTGCTATTTACCAGGTGATCGTCAGCCTTAATGTCGACTCAGTTTGTTTGTATTTATACATCATTGTTAGTCTCTGCCTCTTCCGTTTGATTTGCAGGTGAACCATTCCAAGTTCCGAGAATATTTTTCATTGATCCCTCTTCCCTACTGTAATCTTTGTTGCAGAATCTTGCAGCCTGTTTTGCACAGCAGGGGTCAGTGCACAACAATAGCGTATTCTCAGCCACACCCAAGTTTTTAACTTCAATGCAACTACCACATATTGTATGTACATTTTATAAGATGCAAAACATGAAGTATAGTAGTACGTAATATCAAAAGTGACATTTTATATTTAATTCAAATTTTCACCAATATTTATAGGCCCCAAGATCCTATTTCCACATTTTATACACCTGACAACATGGAAATGCCTCCCCACGATGAATATGAAAGACGGTGTCAGTCTTCTAAAATAATGAATAGCACGTTTGTACGGCATAACAAACATATCAATACACCTATGAAACTAAATAATTCAGATATATGGTCATTTTAGTGCAAAATGAACAAGTCCATTTCATATTGTATAATAAACACAGAGTCAATTCAAGTCCATACATCCATACGGAAAATGAAGATCCACCTACAGATTGAATTTATGTCGACCAGAGTTGCACTCGTAGACTTCTGGTAAATGTCAATACTGAAGATCATGTCGAGATTTGAAGAATGAAAATTGTCACAATTTATTACAGTTAGAATGTTTAAACAGAAACGTTCAAATAAATAAATCTCCCAGAATTAAGATTAGGGCTCTAGGGTTTGTGAATGAAGGCAAATTATTAACAATAACAGTCCATATCCAAGTCTTCATGACTTGAGAAATATAAAAAATAATTTGTCACACCCGCATTTATGGACATAAGTCATCAAAGATGCATGGAAAAATTTAATGTTTCCCTAAAAACTTAGACTTAGCATACATTATATCAAGATAAGTGTGGATAACATTACAAATATTATGTTAAACACATTCACTGCTAATGTAAATACAAGCAACCATTAATTTGAACACTATAACTATTGTGCTCTAGGCTACTCTGCTACTTAACCACTTGATAGCCCTTTACGGTACTCTACATCAAATGTGAACTTCTGAAGTAAGAAGAACCATCTCATCAAACGTTTATTTTGGACACTTGGTACTAGCTAGCCACTTCAGTGCCTGATGATCTGTTCCTGATTCTGAACTGATAGCCTATAAAGGTAGTATTCTAAATTCTGGAACTGGCCCCCACCCAAACACAATTGCCCAACATTTCCTTTTCAGGGACACTGTATCGTCTTAGGCTGCCGATTAATTCATGCAGTAAGCAATACAATAGGATGTTTTATTTACTTCCTGTCAATTTTTGATAGCCCAGCGCCAATGCCAAAATTTGAGGGCGTCGGTCTGACAATAAATTGCCTATAAAATCAGGTGTTCCAGACAGAACAGAATAGGTTGTGTTGATCAAACACGCTTTGAGATCTGAAAATGATCCTCTACATTCGGGATTCAATACCACATGTTGGAAAACTTTTCTGTCAGATCAGTGAGCGGTTGTGCAATGGCGGCGTAGTTCCTAAGAATTTACTAAATAGCCCGTAAGCCTGAAAAATGCCCTCACATTTTTCTTAGTGATGGGACGAGGAAAATTACTAACATCAGGCCTCAATTTTGTCATGCATCGGCCGTTGTAGAGATTGCCTTCCAATCACCATTGGACCCAACGTATTCCAACTTGCGTTGGCCACTTTAAATTGCACTTCGCCGGCTTTACAGGGAAGTCTGCTTCCAAAAGTTAACTTGAATACCCATTGAAGTGAGCTACATGATCCTTCCAAGATTACTATAGATACAAATGTCATCAATAGATGCACATGACAAAATACATGACAATAAACGCAAACAAATCCCTAAGTGTTGAAATGGCGACCGTTTTGAAAACCAAATGGTAGTACAGTGTAACTGAATTGACAAAAGCAGTGACAAAACTACAGCAATCACAAGATCGTGCGGTTAAGTGGAATTGGTAGAACCTTTGGTCAAAGCAGGGAGCAATTCGTCAGAGTTTGTTGAGAATCAAATTTACTGGAAATGACAACACTTAATAAATGATTCAACGGGAGAAATTGATTCTCTACATGGATGCTACGAGATTCCCTGCGAGAATCGATTCTGTGATTCTCGTCGAATCTGCATCCCTGCAAATCACGAGTGGTCCTATAATTGCAGCACCCACTTGTCAAGGGAATGTCATCTATCTAGGGCATTTGTATGAATCAAATTTGGATTTCTTGTTCAATTCTCTATATCTGAACAAACTCGAACGATCATCAGGTTTGGGCACCAACACAATAGGCGCATGCATATTCACTGGTGGTACGTTCATATAATGCCTAAGTTCTAACATTACGATCAATCCTTCTTGACTGGCACGATGTATGACGGGGCATTCGTAGGACACTGGCGTACAGGTCTGTTGATCGATTAGATCAATATGATGTTCAACCAACTGTGTACGACAAGGTACATCAGAAAATAACCCATCATACGCAGCTAACACACATACAATTTCACTTCTTTGAAGATCAGTTAAATATGATGCAATATCTACTTGACACCATGTTTGGGTTTCACACAATTAGGGCCTACAATTTTTCATCATCAAGAGATATTTGCAATTGACGTGTCAGTTACATCATCTTCACACATATCATTTGAGTGACCTATTCATGAACTAACATGTCATGTACACACATTGGGTCAGTCTGTCACTCTCATTTCTATGGTACCAACGTTTAACGTGTTTGACATGCACTACACGCACTTCTTGCACCTATCTGGCATTTCAAAACTCATATTAACCCTATCCAGGAAGGCCGGCGCTTAATTGCTATGGCCACGCCATTTACTTCTAAAACTAGCGGACACTATCAGGGAAGAAATACAAAGTACTGATCAGGGCAGAAATTCTTCGCCCCGCGCATTTCGATATAATGATGTTTCATTTTGCCTGGACGTTCTCAGTGTTTTTTGTTTGCATCTGCCAAAAAGATTTGCACGCGTTCACGCATTGAAACCAAATGTGAAAAGGATATCCTTGGCCCTTCATCCGTATCTATCCAAGCTGGTTTGAGCACGCTAAGCGGACCTCGCCCTTGGCGGCCGTGACAATAATTAAAAGGGTGCGTAACCGTGGTTTGGACAAGGACCTCCCTGTACGAAAACAAAAAAGAAGGGGATATATTCATCCAGCACTTCACTGTTCATCAGTTAATTGCCTAAGGATAGTTTTCAAAGTGCCATGAAAACGTTACGTCATGCCATTCGTTTGCTGGTGCTGCGCCAGAAGTAGCAATTTGCTTAATGCCTAACTTCTAACAAATACCGCGCATGACTTTAGGCATGAAATTTGTGCCTGATCAGTACAATTTCTTTTGGTTAGGCACGATTCTCCAAAACACTTGATACGAGATTGATAACAGTATCAGGTCTAATATTAGAAAGTGGGATGGCCTCGGGATACCTAGTTGCATAGTCACATTACAGTCAATAGATAAGAATTCGTTTCGGGTGGGAACGTGGAAGAGGTCTAACAATATCGATCCCTATTCTCTTGAAAGGGCACGTCAATCACAGGCTATGGGCAATAATGGATAATTCAGCGGTTGTTACCTTTATCCAATCATTGGAATATCTCGCATGATCTTACAAGTACTACATATCTTGGAAATTTGGCCAATAAAAAATGTTGTAAAATGCGAAGCCTTAGTGTTCTCTACACCTTAAATGGCCTGAATGTCATGAGGGGGGCCTTACCTTCATGATATGAGATCGATATTCTTGGGAACAACTATTTGTTCAACGGGTGCCGCTCTGAGGAACTCTCATTTTCATCCTGCTTAGAACATGAGGTAGTAGCACTCCATCCCTTTCATGAAACACTCTTGTGTCAATATCATCACTACTCACAAATCCGTCCTCACACCAGCTAAGTTGATCAGACTGTGTTTTCCACCAGCTTTTGACGCGGGACAATTAAAATGGCAGTGTCGTCACTTACCTGGGTGTCAAGTACCCGAAGTGTAACCTCAACTACGGGGGTGTTATTTACACTAGCATGTACACTTTCAGCTGGGGGAAGCAACAATTTGATCAAGATTTGATACAAATTCAAACAACTCATTTCACCGTGTGAATCTTCCGTTCTTCTGGCCGGAGCTCTAGTCATCACATATACTGTTTACTGAACACTTCAGAACTTGTGTCATCTATATCATGACCGAACAAACAAATCCTAGTCAAGGTTTCACAACAGCCATTTGCACTGACAAGCTACTACGGGAGATGTTAAGTCTAGTTTGGCAAGTGGAAGTATGACAGTACCACCATACCTTTAAGTTCTACAGTACGCCATCTTAGATAACACGCAGCAGGTACTAAATTTTCACGCACCACAGAATGCTTGCATGCAGAATCGCGCATTTTTTTTACATTTTTTCCTTCAATGTTTCCGGTATACGAGGACACTTGTTCATGCGCGCACGCGCAACAATAAGGGTTCTGCATATCTGCATTTATAACAGGCTTGGCTTTTGACCGACTGCTCGATCGAGCCAAAGGCTTTTGGGGACACACGCGCTCTTTATATGACCTGGTGTGCCACATGGAAACAAGTCTTAATTTTAGCCGTGATCTTAATTTGGTGCCTGTTTTGTAAGTATGTTGAACTGTGTCATTTGTAGGTGCACTACGCTGATGAACAGGTTGTAAATTTGGCGCATGCTGACACGGTACTGCAACCACATTGGGACAAACTTTGCATATGGGTCCCACCTGACAACAAAACTATCGCATTCACAACCTGGATTGAATTTTGGGCCATTTTGGTTGGTTTGGGCCCATGGCCAATGCGATTTTCACCATTTCTCACGCTCGTGCCATGACTTCTTTGCCAATATGCCTTACCGCCACGGTTCATGATATTATATGTGCCGCTTCACGAGCTTAAGTCTTTTGCCGTTTTGACTTGCTTATCTTGAGATAAATGGCAAATCCATGGGCCAGTTTGGGCAGTTAGTAATGGCCTGTTCACTAATTATCAATTCTTTTAGAGCCTGAAAATCACCAGCGGAATATCCGCAAATTGGCCCACCCCAAACGTAGTATGTCAAATCAGTACCCATGCAGATATCTTGTCAGTGTGTTGTGACACTGTTACGAAATTTCAAGCGGTAAGATTCTGGATTTATTTGTACTTGGCAATATGGAGCTAAGAATTTCATAGTCTTGCGATAAGTTATGGTGAGATGGCAAAAACTTCCTTTTTGCCTTATCTGACAAACTAGGAATCAAATGCTTAGCCCATTGTAATCTGTGCCACCCATTTGTATAAGCAACGCAATCCAAGGCCCTAAGATATACATCTATGTCCTCATTCATCTCGCCAAACGTGGAACACGCATAGATTCTGGTTTACCTTGAGAATTTTGTGATTAACGTCATTCATTTGTCGCTTTAGCCTTTTCAGCTATAGTTCAAGTTTACGCAATACAGCTTAATTGACGTTCTTTTTTCTATCTCATAGGCACTGTTCTTTTCTTTATCTCATATGCAGTGCTTTTTCTTTTTTCTTCATATGCACGTTCTTTTTCGGATCTTCATTTCTTAAACGTTCTAGCTCTATTTGATTTTCTTTTGCAATTCCAAATATTGTAACCAATGCTCTTTAGGCAAAACCCTCAGAGAAGACAGGCGGAGTTTCGTCACTCGATACCCCATTGCTCCGTCAGTTGCCTACTTTTGTAATAGGCATGGTGAAACAATATGATGAAAGAAATCCTGACCTAATAATACAGTTATACCTACAAAAGTATTATTAAAGAATTCTGATATCTACAACAATTGCAAAGTTGAAATAGCCATAGATCTAAATTATACAATCTAAAATTTCACACGTTAAAACTAAACCGTACAAACTGGAACTTAACCTTTAGAATTGTGTGAACTTATATAGACGACCCCACATCTACATTATCTTTTGGCAGGTACTTGTTCTCAGCGCCATCATGAACACTAATTTCTTGCTGACTGCTTCCCGCTGAATGGACGCAATTTTCCCGCCAAAAGCCACACAAAGGATGCGTTAGACATACACAAAACTGTTTAAACAATATTATGTTTGAAATTGTAGATCATTCCTCCCAATTGCAAGCTCCACAATGGAACACACCCCAACCAAGAAATTAAACTTTGTTAGTCCGTAGATGACCCACGCTTCCCAAGATATAACACCAACATATCCTGCAACTGACATTTTAAAAGTCGTCAACACGATCGCCGCCATTTGAAAACCACAAACAGTTCAAAATTGCTTGCCTGATGATGAACCACTTTTCAATTTTGTAGAACAAAGGATGATGTGAATTACCACAAAGTTATAGCTTTCGATGACAATTTTTATCTTACTTCTGTCTCTTTTCACGCTGCCTCACGTGTGATGTTTTTTTCCTGTTTTACCAACGGCCGGAGAACCACCCAATTTACCGCAATTAGGTATATTGAAGAAAAAGATACACACAATTTTACATGTGCGGAGCCTGGTCCCGTAGAATTAGAGTATTGTAAAATTAAACAGCCCGAACCTTCTTTTACAATCTTCTCCTTTATTTCACATATATCATGACCTGCAATTTCTCTTTAAATCCTTCTCCTCGGATACCCGACAAGATGACCTTTAAAATTATGTACACAAAATGAAAGCTTTTATATTGACCCTCAGCGCCGAGCTTTGCAACTGCATGCATAAACACACAATCCACATGTCTAGCAAATGTGCCTTACGAAAAGCATACCCTATAAAAGCCTTTCACAGGAAGCAGGGTCATGCAAAACAATTAGCGTATTTCAGCCACACCCCACAGCTTTTAACTATCAATGCACTACAACATCTTGTATGGACATTTATAATATGCAACCTGAAGTATATCAAAAAGTAACATTTTATATTTAATTCAAATTTTCAACAATATTTATAGAGCCCAAGATACCTTATGTTCCACATCGATTTACAAATTGACAACATGACACATTCCAAGGTCAAATGTCACATTCCAAGGGCAGGTAATGTGAGTGTCAAGTTGTAAGATAGGCTGAAAATGAAAATCACAAACCGCGACGCAGGGTGGCACTAGCGGTACGATGGGCCGTGATGGTCTTCTAAGGAGCATTTAGAGGGATTTTTTCTGACATCTTGGTCACAAGGGTTGAATCTATGTTGAATATGAAAAGCATCCAGATCAAAAACATGTTTGGCAAACTGCTGAATTTATTATAGCTAAACTTATCACTTAGACTGGTTGTAATGTATAATAGACTGGATGGAGTCTTTGAATTGGTTTAAATTTGTTTTATATGACCTGTGCTACATGATGACAAATCAACTAGCACCTGCTACAAAAAGGAAAAAGGAAAAATGATACCAAAATTATTCATTTTGAGCATCCCCAAAAAATCCTGTCATAATTATAGGCAACGGGATTTTCAACAATACAGGTATGCAAGGTCTGACCTACTAGATCAAATCTACATCATAAGCAAGGGTTTACTTGCATCGTGGATGCTCTTGTTATTCCTATGCTACCATGTATGACAAATCAAATAGACCTTTGCTAAAAAAAAAAGGAAAACCAAGTGGATCACTACAAGTCTTTCAGCCCATCATGTTGGTTAGTGGACTTGGGTTGTAGTTGGGCTGGGGTTCTGTTGGGGGTTTCGTGTTGTGAGTTTTGGGGGTAGTTGGTAGTTTGTAAGGAGTGAAGTCCGGTCTTTGTGTGCAAGTTGGTGATTTTTGCTCTGTTTTAGAAAGTGTTAAGATTTTTTCAAAAAAGGCCTTGTTTACATAAGGTCATTAGAGATCAATAGAAATATATCAACCCCATGGCTGTCCAGTAGTTTTATGGCAAAGTTTGAGGATTCTAAGCTATTTGCAGAAGAATATTGTTAAAGGTAACATGGGTCAGAGGTTCATTATGTGCATTTACCTCCCAAAAGTCCTGAACCCAGTGGGTGTTTAAAGTTAGGTTGTCACAGAATTTTATTTGTAGAAGGTTTTTGTTTGACAAAATGGGTCAAAGGTATGCCAGAGGTATATTAGAGGTCATTGACTTATAGTGCATGGGGCCTTGGGCGTGGTTAGTGGTTTCTTTTAGCAAGTTGTTAGCTATACAACTTTTATTGGAGAAATGTACAATTTCCAAAAAAATGGGTCAAAGGTCAGGTAGGGAATTGAGGTCAATCTGTGTATACTCATGATCGTCCCCAGTTCTTTTTAGGTTTTGTGGTCATAGCATCAATTGCAGAAAGTAGTACATTGGTTTTATTGTTGAAAGTTATGTGATTTAATCAAATGGATCAAGGTCATTTGAGGTCAAAAGAGCCCACATGGGGTAATAGAAGTCAAATGTTTCAAGTGGGTCACTTAAATGTCAACCTGTGCATACCCGGATGAGTCCTGGACCGTTTCTTTTCTGTAAAGTTTGTAGCATTTTGTTTGCAGTGTTTATAGATTTTTACAAAATACATTTCAGTCTGTGGACTGCGAGTGTCGTCTGCCGTCCCTGCTTTTGTTAATGGGGCCAAAGGTTCACATGAGGTCACCAGGTCCCCTGAGGTCATTAAGGTCACATGAGGTCACCATGTCACATGAGGTCCAAAGGTCACCAAGGTCACATGAGGTCACCATGGGTCCACATTAGGTCACCAAGGTCACATTAGGTCACCAAGTTCACATGAGGAATCACCATGGGTCACATGGACACCAAGTCACATGAGGTCACCAGTTACATGAGGTCACCAAGGTCACATAGGTCACCAAGGTCACATGAGTTCACCATGGTCCACATGAGGTCACCAAGGTCACATTGTCACCCAGGGTCCACCGAGGTCACATGAAGGTCACCAAGGTCCCTAGGGTCACATGATGTCATTGAGGTCACATGAGGTCAACCAAGGTCACATTAGTCACCAAGGTCACAGTCACCCAGGTCCCATGAGGTCACCCAGGTCACATGTTACACTCACCCACGGTCTACATGAGGGCACTAGGTCACATGAGGGCACAGAGGACACCAAGGAGGGGCATGAGGGCACCAACACCCCAATAAGACAAACACAGGCAAGATATGAGAAAAAGGAATAAGAAAGAAGAAAACACCGGACGTAAAGGAAATGGAAAAAGAGGATACAACAACGGACACCGAAAGAAACCACACCCCTCCCCGATCACCCCTCCCGACGCACCCACCCTTCCCCTCTACCAATAAATCCCAATCCCCAAAAAAACCAAAAAACATAACAAAAACCCCAACCAAACACCAACACAAAAACAACTCACAAACAAGATCAATGCACCTAAACCAACATCCACCCCTCCAGATAACATCCCCCCCCCTTCCCAACACCCCACCCACCTCCCAACACCCCACCCCTTTCTCAACACCCTACCCCTCCCCAAACCCTACCCTCCCAACAACCCCTCCCCCAACAAACCCTCCCCAAAAACCCCACCCCCTCCCAACCAACCCCCTCCCCAACAACCCACCCGCCCCAAACACCCCACCCCCTCCCCAACACCCCCACCGGCCCCTACCCCATTTTTGACCACAGATACACTCAGATACACAGAAAATCAAGAAAGAACTAACCAAGAAAACACAAAAAAAATTTTTTGAGCCCCCCCCCCTTGCACACGACCCGAATGGAACATGGCCTTGGTGATTGAACGATTATCAAATCATATGCCTCTATTCGTCCAAGCCTCCTTATTGTGCATGACCCGGTGACCCCTTCGTGTGAGAAAGGGAGATGGTATTTTATGCGAATGTTTTGTTAATCGTCATGGGTTTGCTGGGTTTACCGTTGCATCATTTATACTTCTAACATTTAAACAATTTTACGAGGAATCATTGTGGAAATACACACAAGATGGTAAAAATAGGTCCTCAACTCTTAAAAGGGGAAAACTATTACAGATTTCTAGGCTCGTTTTGAAAACGTTTTTGTGCAAAATTTGGCCCTTTCAAATTCTTCCGAAAAGTGATCTTTTTCATTACTTTTCACTAAAATTAACCCTCAGAGGACCAAGATAAAGATTTATAATTAGTTAAAAATGATGATAATATTAAGCGTAGTGATTTTAAGTGACGAAAAAACGGCGATATTTCACCACCTTCATTCGATGTTTACACGCCGTACAACGTCTACGGGGTGTGCGCTACCTGCCGTGTGAGTGACCTGCTGGCCATCGGGCAGGCCTTGCCTGCCTACCGGTGCAGTGACACACTACAAAGCTATATTCAACGTCCTAAATGAAGCTTCATACTGCACAAAATACCCGAATATCCTACCGGACAAATCAGTACTTCCAATTTCCAAAAGCTCAACACAAAACCAGAGATAGGCCTACCAAACAATAATGGGCCACGAAATCCTTAAATCTTGACAGCATAATCAGAGATGTAATCGTATTTTGTGACATTCCAAAATTCAAAACAGGGAACAAGATTCAACACAGTATCTGAGCTTGCGGTTATAGTACATCACAGCCGATCACCAGTAACCAAATTTTCACATTCGTTCATCACACTCGGTTTGGAGCTTCGGCGGTTGGGAATATTACCAAAGCCTCGACAGCAAAGGAACTTAACAACGGCCCAATAAGCAATGGGCCCACACAGCAACCAGCTCTGCATAGTCCCCCCCCGAGAGTAGAGATGGCCCATAGCATTGTGGCAGATGGCATTGGATGGCAGAACAAAAAAGTTTGGGGCAATCACCCATGGCGGTGCCCTGTGGTGTCACCAATTTGGTAAGTCAGTGGTGCCAGTAAATCGAACCAAAAGTTAAAAACAGTTGGTTGCTACGGGCATTCTCCGGGGAACTAAACCAGCCCAATTTATCCGAACTGTGAGAGCTAGGCCAGTACATCGCATTGCCGAATATCAGATAATGCGAACAAAGGTAATTTTGGCAAACATGGAAAAAATTTCGCCGGACCGACCTCCAAGGGGACAGCCACAAATTAAATAGTCTCCTCCTCTTTAAGGCGGAAGACTAAAAAATACATCTTATGAGCATTATCTGTAATCAAAAATTATTGCATTGAACCTATCTGATGACAATGAGCAATTGTTTTCTCCAGCTGACCAATCTTATTATTTGGTGTTTCCCCTTGTTTGCTCTTTCAATACCTTAACATAAATGAGAGCATTAGTCCAGACAGCAGTAGAATCTAGTCTAATGAATTCACACTGTCCAGGTGGACTATCCTCTGCGAAATCATTGTGGTTCGGTTATAAAGTTTTAGCATCTTAGTTATGACCTTTGTTTTCTTAGGGCAGATTGTAGCCCGTGACATGTGTCAGGCCATGGTCAGGTCATGGGTCAGGTCTTGGTTCAGGTCATGGATCCAGTTATATATTGTCTTCAATAGTTTTCATGTAGAAAATTGATAGGAAAGGTGATTGAACACTACTTTTACCCAGGAGCATGTTTTCAGGAAAGATGTATATGTAAACAAAATGAGCTGAGCATTATTACAGTATCAGTGAGCAGGGACTGAAACAAAATATTACTTTTAAGGCACCCTAGCATTTATTACCCCGGCCACCACTGTGCTAGCAAGAATATCAAGCAAAATCGCCATGGGGAAATACTTTTATTTCAAGTTAGCAAATATTGATTGATTGATCGGGTTGTGCAAAACTTTTCTAATAGCCATAAGATGAGTCGAATGGGTGGTGGTAAATGTGCCAGTTGAGATCGCCACCATCTGTTCACTTCATCTTACTGGTAGCTTACATTGTGCACAGCAGCGTCTTTATTGCTGGTAGCTAAAGGTTGGGAACAAAGCCCTTACAATGACGTAATGCCCCATAACAGGAGTAATTTTAAATATCGTGGGCAAACCTTCTTTCGCCTCTGTAAATAAAAGTAATTGGGGGATTAGGTGTCCATGGGCAAAGTCAATTTTGATTCACCTACAACAGCTACCCAATTTTTCTGTTAAAATAATCCGATAAAACATCTGGTCCGTTCATGACATTCCGATGTACACCTGTCTATAACGACTGACGGATGCAAATTTGGTGTCTAATTATTGTTCACAAAGAAAACAAATTATTGAATGAAGTGACAACATACTTAGTAAATGTAGCCATCAATGGCAGGAATGTGATTCTCATATCTGTTGCTTACAGAAAAATCATGCTGAAATCGATTGCTGCGAGTTCTGACTCGCATTTGCATCCGCTGATTTTTTACTGCCAAAATGAAATGCACAAGAATGTTTTGGAGATTGCTGACAATTCATCACCACAAATATGATGCTCTAAATGTCATAGGGGCAATTAATTTCATTGTAGGACACCTGTATGACCCTTTCAACGGCACTCTTTGGTGGATCACCAAATAATGGTCATCCACAAAGTTAAAGGGGCGTGTTTCCCTATGGCATAGGGTCTTTTGGGAACCCCTGATATCCCCGGAAGTAGTATCGGAGAGTGTTAAATGATCGGTCAGGATGAAAGGTGGCGGCGTAGTTTTGCTCAATTGGCATTTCGTCCTGAAATTTGAAGCCTCAAATCCAGTCATCCCGGAACATAGGATAAACAAAAACCGACCGTTTGGGTAGTGCTACCACTTTTTATTTCCCCGCCGAACGAAGTTCGGGGGGGGACTATGAAAATTGGGCTGGGCCGTCCGTGGAATAGGTCCCTCCGTGATGTCCTGGGTAAAAACACTATATGTTGCCCGGCTTAGTGTCTGTATGGTCCGTATGTCTCCGTGATAAAATGGTTACTACGACGTGGACTTGGGCATATTCGTTTTTTTCTGGATGTCTCGTATAGCGCAGACGGTTGTGGGTGAGTGATTGTAGTGGTTGTGGAGGGGATACCCCCTACTCCCATGTTGGGGTCATGGGTCCCCCATGCCTCAAAACCCTGGGTCGGTGTCAGGGTGTCGGGAAAAAGGTCAGGGGAAAAAGTCAATATTGCAGCAGGCAAAATGTCAACATGTTGTCAATTTAGTCTGGAGTTCTGTAAGGGCAACGTATGATGATTTAACGTGGTGGAAAGACGCGGGTTGATGAGTCGGTTCTGCAACCCATTAGTATGTGTTGGGGCGTAAAAGATTCTAATTAAGTATCTAAGTTGAGTAATGTAATGACCACATAATTTCCCGCAAGGCGCGGTATACAAGTTTTCTGGAGATACTTGTAACTGGTTTATAATGATGAACTTGGTGAAGGAGGTGTCTTAGAAGTTCTCGACCTGATTAGAGTTGGGGTGTAATTTTTTTTATTCAGGTCTTGTTACATAATTGGGGGTCAAAATCTTTAGGGTTGCCAGCCTTGTTTACATTTCGGAAAATGTGAAATACGTAAAATTCAATGTTTCGGCGCTTTCCGACCCTCGTATGGTCCCCAAATTGAAATTGTGATCACATTATTTTTTCAAAAATAGTGTTGCCACATTGAGGAAAATATCATATGTTTACTAAATTTAGGGATTTTCTAATTGTGTCTGTGTGTGTGGTGCATGCGTATGTTCCAAGAATATCCTTGATTCATTTTCTTGATGTAACCCTTATTGTTTTTGGGGAGCTAGTGATGGCCAAACTTAAGGGTGGACTGGTGCAATTTTAGTTGTGTCTTTAGTGATCTCTTTTCGGAAAAAAAAACTTGGACAATTACGTCATCGCGTAATACGATCGGCCTTGTTAGCACTTGGAGGTGGTGAATATGGCCTTTGGCAACATGCATTATGCGTCTACCATCAAAACCGCAAGTTTTGTGTGGCCCCGGTACTTGATGGGGTTTAGGTGCACGTGGCCAGAAGGGCTCCATATGCAAGTAGAGAAAAAACAATACAACACATAAATCGGAAAACAACCGACCTTTAAATGGATTCACCATGACAGGCGGAAATAATTATTTTAAGGAAGTGGTTGAGAAAATTGAAATTACTCCTATGTGGATGGTCACATATATCTGATTGTAGTTAGGGACTCTTTTTACCCCTTTAAAATGTGTGACCTTGTGAGAACTTTGGCATTCATAACAAAATATTCCTAGAACTCAAACAATCATAAACAATGCTGTCTTGAAATAACATTCTTGCCATATAGGTCATATGTGATAATACCTCATGTTAAAATCATTGTCATCTGATTGGTTTAATGGGGGCATAGATAACTACTCACGGGAAGAAAAGTCGTAAACATTAAGAGAAACACGATGCTAAAAAAAATGGGCATTGCAATTGCTATTGCCAACACTGCAATGTAAATGCAATTGCCCGCGGGGTAACTTGAACATTGTACCGCACACATACAATTCGTTACAATTTGCACAGCGTAGTTCCATGGCTGTAGGCAGAGCGGTAAATTTGAACCGATCGCAACACGACCTCCTCTCCCCCTTCACCCTGGCCCATTGAAACATGACACTGCGTAAAAAAAACAGTCATTTTGGATGAATTATGGATGAAAAACACAATCCAATTTGCCTGAGAAGGACTGTTTTGACATCAGAGGCAGCCTGATATTGTGACACAAAAAAACAAGGTCCTATGCTACGAAATATTCAAGGAATATCTCACTGGAAATGGGGACATCGCGATGGAGACATCGATGTGATCAACTTCAAGCTGTCCAAATGGACCTTTAATGCATTATTGCTAAATTCTATGTACTGCTCAGCAGTTAAAATGTAGCTAAATAGTTTATTGTTGTTATAAATATCATAAAAGGCCTAGTATAGTGTAAAAGATTTAGTATTGTGCCACACCCTTTGAATTCGGCAAGCCATCGACAGAATAAACTGCATGACAAAATCATGTTCATGATGTTGAACTTGAAGGATTTGGGGGCCGAATACTGATCATACTGTTATTGTATAACCAAAGGCTATTAATGAAATGTGCGTTAACCCACTCAGATGACAGACCTCTTTAAATCGGTATATAAAACAAATTTGACTGCTTTTTTTTCGGCTTTTAAAAAATTATATGCCCTCGGTGATCTCAAAACCATCCTATGCCCCTCATCTTCGCTTCGGGGCATAGCTAGTATGGTTTTTGAGATCACCTTGGGCCTATAAATTTTTACCATGCCCCTCAAAGCAGTCCCCACTATTTGTATAATATGTCCTGTCAAATCCAGGTCTTGGCTCAATTTTTGGAGTCAAATCAAGAGTGAAACTTGATAACACTTTCCTGCTCATCATGTCACTGCCCTGTCATTAGTATGTCATGTACTTCCATACTGACTAAGACTAAATTATATATCTTAGATTATGTAGTCAGAAATCCCCTACACACTTGTTTGTTTATTTTGGGCAGAATACAGCATTGCATAACAGTACTGTTGCCAAATATTAGGCACCCTGTATAAAACATTGTACAACTATCATATCCCAAACCTGCAGCCAATAGTTTGCATTCATTCTACTACTCCTCCAGCCTCCTGAAACTATTATTTGGCTTCTTAAGCAATGTTGAAATGATTTTTTTAATATTGAATTTTTGGCACAAGCTAATTTTTTTTTGCCATCTGCACAGAATTGAAGGCAGTTACTCTGGCCCTATGTCTGTGTATCTGTGTGGTGTCCTGTGTGTGTGTTTGTCTATGGTCAAAATGTTAATCTTAATATATTGCATGCCGTATGAGTTCCGTAGGGCTACGATGATGTAACTTGGTGGAAATTAGGGGTGGGTGTGGTGACATTTGGTGACCTCATGTTACCCTTGGTGACCTCATGTGAACCTTTGGCCTCCATTCACAACCGCGACATCAGACGACACTTGCAGTCCATGGACCGCGATGTATTTTTGGCTTACTTCCTTCCAAGGTTTGACGGGGACTCCAGGTTCATTCATGTGTGGGTTTTATTGTCCTTTCGACTCTGATGTCTGTAATAAAAGTTTAATAACCTTTAACTAGGATCTTTAGTCCCAAGTTGGGAAGCCACCTTGGGTTTACAATTCAACATTGGACCCTTCATGTGTTAATGAGGTAAAGGGTTTTTTTTTACCTCAAGCTCGGTGGCCCATAATACGTATCGCTGTTTCCTAATTGAAGAAAAAGTGGTTCAAAATTTTAAGACTGCAAAAATATCGAAATGTCTTGTGGGAAAAATGTATGCGACCGTAAGCGATTTATTTGCGTGTTAATTTGTCCGTGTCTGCGAGTACCGAAGTACCCCCCGATAAAAACGTTCACTTTTTCCTCGCTAGTTTCAGACCCAATTACAATCCATATTCAAAAAAAAAAAACATAGTAACGAACCCTCTGATGCAAAAACCTCCATAAACCCCTTTTTCCGGAGATATTTGAGATTTAGTTTTCCTTTACACACATTTCTGTGGCGGACTGATCACGTTAGTCTCTCATGCATTATCAAGTTAGAATGATTCTTTCGCAGTCTGTGAAACAGACTACACTGTGGGAAATACTCATGGGCGCCGTACTCCCAAGCTCAAAGGTCATCTTATGGTCAAGTTGTATAAAGGCTTGTAAAAATATAAGGTCAGTGGTGTTAAAATAGGCTGGAAACAAGGCGAACTCGTATTTACCGCGAATGCGTAAATATGTCCCCCCCCGCCGAATATCGCTATCACTAAATGCAACTAAAACGTCACCAGTCCACCCTTATTTTTGGCCATCACTAGCTCGCCAAAAAATAATGGTTACTCAAAAAATGAACTGCAAGAAATCTTAAAATTCAGCATGCAAAAATCCCTGAAAATTCCACTAAATTTAGTAAAAATAGAATAATTTTACCTCAATGTGGCAAAACTATTATTTTTTGAAAAAATCATGTGATCACAATTTAAATTTGGGACGCCCCA
>JAMKCH010020101.1:0-33382 GCA_023653785.1 Ophioderma brevispina | reverse complement strand
GCACGCGTATCTGTCCAGACATAAGTGCTTCACATTAGATATATGGCAGGACTAGCTCTTGCATGCTCGCGACGCTACGAAAGCATGTCTGGTGGAGCAATTCCTGCTAGGCCTAGGATGTATAAGTTTTCCGTTGGTGTTGGACGGTGGCATCCGGTGATAAGGCGTCAGGAGGCATTTAATGCTGAAACCAGCTTCTTAGAATGGGTTGATCTTTCCATACAGGGAATCTACTCTGCAGTGCATGAGTAGACAGGGCATGTGCCGTCGATTTAGGGTATTTG
This sequence comes from Ophioderma brevispina, assembly GCA_023653785.1. NCBI lineage: Eukaryota > Metazoa > Echinodermata > Ophiuroidea > Amphilepidida > Ophiodermatidae > Ophioderma > Ophioderma brevispina. The sequence goes on along the minus strand of JAMKCH010020101.1, from coordinate 33,098 downwards.
GGCGAGACCCCATCCTGTGCAGTGAGTTTCAAGTTGTTATTGCGTGTACATACTTTTACTCTTCGTCTTGGATGGGGTCTTTGTAGACGGATTGCGGTCCAAGGAACTTCTAGGTAGACAGGGTATCACAGTGCTCCATGGGGTGTTCCAGACCAGGTCCTTTAGTGGACGTTGGCTTCACGGTTGCGCGTAGATGGAAAGCACAACATATTTATGTTAAGCCATATACTCACAACATCATGACGTAAAGTGAGGAAATATCAAAATGTAGCTGATTTATTGCAGTGGTATAAACGAGCTATAGTCGCAAAAAGATGTAGTCGGATTTGCTGTCTGTTCATGGTTCACGTTAAAATGCGCGGCGGTCGGAGACGCAAATCACTGCCCGAAATGATGATATGGGTATGTCTAGTTTAGGTAAATGGGGTGCTGTAAAAGGCAGTGCCAGCCAATGAAAAAACAATTATGGATTTAAAAGCAAAGATGTGTGGTCCTTGGTGTAAGCTCTCCTATCTGACTGATGTTTGGGTCTACTATGTTTGTTAATTTATTCAGGACAAAAAACTGAAGTCATCCCCCCCACTGTAAACTTTGTATTTTCTGTGGAGTAGACATCGTTGAATATTCTGCACGCAGAAATATAGGGTTGTGACCAATTAGCCGACCATACCTAGGTGACCATACCTAGTGACCCACCGGGTGACCCTACTATAATCTCCCAGCAGAAGTCATGATTATCAAATCGCCACAACATATGTTACATCCAACTATGTGCAACCCGTCTAGAAAGAAACGAGTAAAAAAAAAACGGAAATAAAACTATGAAATGGTTTCTGCTGTTACTTGTTACGAGTCCGTATCATTAAATAAATTATCTGCTGGCTATTTAGGGGAGGATGTGTTCGAGAGCCTTGTGCAATGGTGTGTCATCTCTCACGCACGATATCCTTCACGATAGCATATGCTATATGCAGGAAACGGTATCAGCGCACAGAACAACTTATGTAAACCCGTCGGTAGTGATGCGATCTACTAATCAATACTTGTGATAGTCCTCTCAGGCGGTGCTTGTGTCGTTTTTCGTTTTTTTTTGTTTGTTTGTTTTCCTTAGTTAGGTGCATGATCGCTTCACAATGGAACGGTAGTTGTAGTGAAAATAAAGTATATACTAAAAATGACATTCTTTAATTTTGTAGGCCTCTCGCGATGGAATTACCAGATTATCAGATGTTGGTTTGATGCCGTCGATTGGTCCCAAAGCCAGTTCGGTCCCAGTAGTCAGTTCGGTCCCATGCCAATTCGGTCTCCCGGTCAATTCGTTCCCAGTCAGTTCGGTCTCACGTCAATCGGTACCAGTTCAGTCGGTCTCACGGCCGGCAATCGGTTCCAACGCAATTCGGTCCAATGGGAGGAAAACGCGTGTTTTAACAATAACATGGGCTTGTAACCTGACTTGTTGTTTTTGCGAATGAAGCTGCGGTTTTTTATTTATTTTGTATTTTTATTTATATTATGTTTTCTTCAGTGTCAAAGAATAGAAAATCAATGAGTGCTTTCGTAGTAAGACTGACGAAAAGTTGATTTTTCGTGATAATCCCTCCCTGTAAAGCGGCACTGGCACATTTCGGAAATATTAAATTTCTCCCAATTTGCTCGCAAATGATCTAGGCCACTGGAAGACTAGAGGCTATATTTACACATAATAACTGGAACCAATTCCCTAAAGAAGATAGGGACATGAATAGACGCTAAAGACATCCAGGTAATTTGTGGCCAACTTTTGACAGTGTGCCGTAACTTTAATCAACCAAAATGGTTATACATGAATACCATTAGATAGTCTCATTTGGATATTGAAAGCACCAAGGTCACAACACTGGTCAAACCCAGGTGCATGCCGGAGAATCAACTCGGCTTGTGTTTCTGGGTTGTGTTTTCGGTGTTACACGCCGTTTCCGCGTCTCTGTTGAATTAATGTCGCCGGCGAAACATTAATTATAAAATCGTTCCTTTTACCAATAAGGAAGCTGATATGGTTTTAATCATTTATTACAAAAATTCTTATTTCAAAAATTATAAAAAAGGGAAAAATATCATTTTGAAAACTCGAGAGGCACCGCACTATTTTTCAAATGTGCCAGGGTCTCTTAACTAGGAGTCAGGAAACATTTTCAGACGTCGGAGAGACAGAGACTCTCAAATGGTCGGAATGTAGATGAAGTTCAAGCTGGCATAATTTTGGATTTGAGAGACTCTCAAACAAAGCCCATCCCTAGTTTAATTTCTTGCTCTCCAAATTAACTCTCAAACTGCGTTTTTCCGACAGTAGTAGTTGTGGAGCCTTGTGTTTAATTTGAGTACTAAACATTTACAATTAAAGTTAGAGTCTTGCGAAATGTATCCAAATGGATTATACATAATGGTAGTGTTAATTATCCCTTTCATGATGAAAAAAGGAATATAATATAGGGCGAGTACTGTTGATAAAAAAACAAAGGCAAAAAAATACGATGTTCAGGTACACAGAACTAACAGTTATCAGAAAGAAAATAGAAATGACCACATGAACTAAAAATTGCCCGTAGGTTTCATGTTAGTCCGAATGGACTGGAGAAATTGAGGATGTGATTGAGGCTATATGACGAATAATATTTACTTGAGACGAATACGTGTTTCCATTGGGACCGAATACATGGACCGAATTGCATATGGGACCGAATTGACATCGTGGGACCGAATGACTGAAAAAAGAATTGCATGTCCGAACTGACTGGGACGAACTGGTTTGGGACCGAATCGACCTGATCCCGTTGTTTTTATCGTCACCCCTACTGTTACGACACAAGGCTTATGACTGTAAGTAAAAACGGTTGAGAAAAAAAAAACCGTTTTCGACTTACAAATTTCCGAAATTTGCACCAACAAGTGCGTTTTAGAGCAAATAATGTGAATAATATAATTTCATGTTTCTGAAATTTACTGAAATATGGGAGTGCTATTAACGACGAAGTATTATTAGGAGGGCCAACAAGTCTGGGGCAGGGGGTTGGTAGGGTCACCTAGGTAGGGTCGCTAATTGTCACAACCCGTAAATACTATAGGGGGCGTAGACCAAATAAACAAGCTGATAACAACTTTCCGAGTCATTCAAAGGAGCAAGACAAAACCCGCGTGTAAATTATGATAAATTCTTAACATGACATAACCGTCAGTTGCCCCAAATAAAACTTGCACATTGGCTTAACAATGATCAAATGTCACAGCAATGTCTCTTTCATATATCAGTGACCAATGGATATGTTATAGACTTCAGCAAACCATTAATTAAAGATATTACAATGGGCCCGGTATGGCGGAGCCATTGTGATAAGCATTGGTGTGATCTCTCCACGATTCGGGTTGAATAACAAAATCCCGTCCTCTTTCACAATAACTAAAAACGGTTGACATGTAAAATGATATAGGACTTGCCCTAAGTTTCTCTGAAAAGCGCGGAAATTGAATACAAATTGCACGGGAGGGTCCTTCTAGAGATCCAACACCGCAGTAAGAATCCGGTCATATCAAGTGCAGAGACCTAAAGTATCCCACGATAGATGTGTAAACTTCAGGAGGTGCAGATGGTAGATCATGTGCGGGGAGGTGTGGTAGCGTGCTTCCCCACTTTATACACTTCTTCGACAGTACTTCACCTTGATCTTTGTGATTCATTGGAGTTATCACCCGAGTCAGACCAAAAGAGTGAGAGTCAAAGCAAAGGTCTTATGGAATGCTGAGGTAAACAGTTCTTATTCTTTTATCTCTTTCTTGTTACTTGTACACATTTTAATGATGTTTACAATGAAAGCGTTTCAGAATGAGCCCCTTTTGTTTCTTGAAAGGGATTTTCCAAATGTAGTCAATGAACTGATGAACGTGTGGGGAGCTGCAAGTGTCTCAAATTTCGCCTTATCCCTAGATAACGATCGTTCACCGGATAAGGAAACGTTATTGTGGGGTACGATTTCGTTAATTGAGAGATACAAAGCTGAACCCGAAAACCGCGCTATCTGGGTTACAATCCCTTATCTGGAGATAAGAAAGCTTAACTCTAAATAACGATCGTAATCTGGGGTTAACAAGCTTATCTTAGGTTAACAGTCGTTATTTGGGGTTAACAAAGCTGAACCCAAATAACGATTCTTATTGGGGGTTAACAATCCTTAGCTTAAGCGATAACAAAGCTTAACTCTAAATAACGATAGTTATCTGGAGTTAACAATCACTTATGTGCGTTATTTGCGGGTGAAACAAAGCCGATCCCTAAATACCGATCGTTATCTGGGGGTAACATCCTATCTTAGGTTAACAGTGGTTATCTGGGGTTAACAAACCTGAACCCTAAATAACGGATGGTTTTCTGGGGGTAACAATCCTTATCTTAGGTTATCAGTCGTTATCTGGGGTTAACAAACTGAACCCTAACTAACGATGATCGTTATGGGGATTAACAATCCGTTATCTTGGTAACAAAGCCGACCCTAAATAACGAATCGTTATCTGGAGTTAACAATCCTTATGTGTCGGTTTATCTGGGGTTAACAAAGCCTGATCCTAAATAACGATCGTTAATTGGGGTTAACGGTCCTTATCTTAGGGTAACAGTCGTTATCTGGGGTTACCAAACCTGAACCCTAAATAACGATTGTTATCATGGGGTTAACAATCCGTATCTTACGTAAACAGTCGTTATCTGGGGTTAACAAACTGAACCCCAAATAACGATCTTTATCTGGCGTTAACAAACCTTAATGGGTTAACAAAGCTGAACCCTAAATAAAAAAAAAAAAAAAAAATCGATCGTTATTTGGAGTTAACGATCCTTATGTGTCGTTATTTGGGTTAACAAAGCTGTCCAAAAGAAGATTGTTACTAGGGGGAAGAATCCTTTATTAGGTTATCAGTTGTTATCTGGGGTTAACAAACCTGAACCCTAATAACGATCGTTATCTTGGTTACATCCTTATCTTATCTGGAGTGAACGGATCGGTTTATTTGGGGTTCAGAATGTTATCTTTAGGTTAAACAGAATCGTTATTTGGGGTTCAGCTTTGTAACCCCAGATAACGATCTTTATTTGGGGTTTAGATTTGTAGTATCCTAAATAAACTTTTTTAACCCCAGATAACGATCGTTATTTGGGGTATCAGCCTTTTTTAACCCAATATAAGGCCCGTTATTTGTGGTTCAGATCGGTTATCTTGAGTTAAGGGATCGTTATTAGGGGTTCAGATTTGTTATCTTGAGTTTAACAGATGTTATTTGGAGGTTTCGCTTTTTTAACCCAAGATAACGACCGTTATTTAGGGTTCAGATTTGTTATCCCTAGATAAACTTTGTAAAACCCCAAATAACGCTCGTTATTTGGGGGGTTCGCTTTGTTTAACGTCCAAGAAAAGAGGCCTGTTATTTGGGTTCGCTTTGTTATTTTGAGTTAACGAATCGTATATTTGGGGTTCAGATTTGTTTCTTAGGTTAACAGATCGTTATTTTGGGGTTCAGCTTTGTTACCGCGATAACTACCGTTATTTAGGGTTCAGATTTGTTATTTCTAGATAGGCTTTGTAAACCCCATATACTGATGTGTTATTTGGGTTTTCACTTTTGTTTAACCCAATATAAGGCCCTTTTATTTGGGGTCCAGCTTTGTTAGTTTGGAGTTAACGGATCGTTATTGGTGGGGTTGGTCAGATTTTGGGTAATCTTAGGTTTAGCCAGATCGGATATTTTGGGGTTCGATTTTCGTTATCCTGATTAACGTGATCGTTATTAGTGGTTCAGATTTTGTATCTTGAGTTAACAGCTCGTTATTTGGGGTTCAAAGCTTTTGTTACCCAAATAACACCGGTAATTAGGGGTTCAGAATTTTATTTCCTAGATAAGCTTGTAACCCCAGATACGGTCGTTTTATTTGGGGTTCACCGCTTTGTTAACCCCAAGATAAGGCCTGTTATTTGTGGTTCAGATGCGTATCATTGAGTTTAAACGGATCGTTATTAAGGGTTCGATTTGCTATCTTGATTAACAATCGATTATTTGAGGTTCGCTTTTGTTACCCAAGATAACGACCGTTTTTTAGGGTTCAGAGTTGTTATTCCTAGATAAGCCTTTGTAAACCCCAGATACTCTCGTTATTTGGGGTTCACCTTTTGTTAACCCAGATTGGCCTGTTCTGTGGGGTCCGCTTTGTTATTTTAGAGTTAACGGATCGTTATTTGGGGTTCAGAGTTGTTCTCTTCGGTTACGATCTTTATTTGGGGTTCACAGCTTTGTTAACCCGAGATAACGACCGTTATTTAGGGTTCAGATTTGTTATTCCTAGATATGCTTTGTAAACCCCATATAAAAATTGGTTTATTTTGGGGCTTCAGCTTTGTTACCCCAGATAAGACCCCTTATTTGGGTCAGCTTTTGTTATTTTGAGTTTACGGATCGTTTTTGGGGTCAGATTTGTTATCTTAGGTTGTGCAGACCCGTTATTTGGTGTTCAGATTTGTTATCTGGATTTAAACGGATGCGTTTTAGGGTTCAGATTTGTATCTTGAGTTACAGATCGTGTTATGTGGGGTTCAGCCTTTTGTTAACCAAGATAACGACCGTAAGTTTAGGGTTCAATTTGTTATCTGAGATTTGACTTTGTAAACCCCAGATAACGATGTTTATTTTGGGTTCAGCTTGTTAACCCCAGATAGGCCTGTTATTTGGGGTCAGCTTTGTTTATTTTTGAGTTAACGGATCGTATTTTGGGGTGTCATATTTGTTATCTTAGGTTAGCAGAATCGTTCTTTTTGGGGTTCATATTTGTTATCTTGTGTTAACGGATCGTTAATTAGGTCAGGATTGTATCTTGAGTTACAGTCGTTATTTGGGGGTCCAGCTTTTTTACCCCAAGATACGCCGTTTTTGGGTTTAGATTTGTTATTCCTAGATAGCCTTTGTAAACCCCAGATACCGTCGTTTATTTGGGGTTCAGTTTGTTAACCCAAGATAATGCCTGTTATTTGTGGTCAGATTCGTTATCTTGAGTTAAACCGATCGTATAGGGGTTCAGATTGTTATCTGAGTTAACGATGTTTTTGAGTTCAGTCTTTGTACCCAAGATAAGACCCGTTATTTAGGGTTCATTTCAGATTTTTATTCCTAGATAAGCTTTGTAAACCCCAGATAACCCTCGTTTTTGGGGGTTCAGCTTTGTTTAACCCAAGATAAGAGGGCCGTTTATTTTGGGTTCAGCTTTGTTATTTTGGAGTTAACGGTCGTTATTATTGGGTTCAGCTTTGTTATCTGAAGGTTAACAGATCGTTTATTTTTGGTTCAGCTTTGTAAACCACAGATAAACGACCGATATTTAGGGTTCAGATTTGTAATTCCCGAGATATGCTTTGTAACCCCATCTAAAGATTTTATTTGGGGTTCAGCTTTTGTTAACCAGATAAGGCCTTTTATTTGGGGTTCATCTTTGTTATTTTGGGAGTTACGGATCGTTCTTTGGGTCAGATTTGTTATCTTAGGTTCGCAGAACATTCGTTAATTTGGGGGGTTCAGCTTTGTTTATCTTGAGTTAACGGATCTTCTTTGGGTTCAATTTGTAATCTTGAGTTAACAGATCGTTATTTGGGGTTCAGCTTTGTTACCCAAAGATACGGACCGTTATTTAGGGTTCGGTTTTGTTATTCCTAGATAAGCTTTGTAACCCCAGATAACGGTCGTTATTTGGGGTTCAGCTTTGTTAACCAGGATAAGCCTGTTTATTTTGGGGTCCAAGCTTGTTATTTTGAGTTAACGGATCATTATTTGGTTAGATTTGTTCTCTTAGGTTTCACAGTCGTTATTTTGGTTCAGCTTTGTTAACCCAAGAGAACACCGTAATTTAGGGTTCAGATTTGTTATTCCTAGATTACTTTGTTAACTAAAGATAGGACCGCTAGTTGGGGTTTAGGTTTGTTAACCCAAGATAATGACCGTTATTTAGGGTTTTCAGATTTGTTATTCCTAGATAAGCCTTTGTTAACCCCAGATAACGAGCGTTTATTTGGGGTACATCATTGTTAATCACAAGATAAGGCCTGCTATTGGTGTTCGGCTTTGTTTCTTAAGTAACAGATCGTTATCCCAATTTCACGGATCGTTAATTTGGGATAACCTCTTATCTAATGGATAAGGCGAGAAGTGACACACTTGAGCTTCCATAACGTGAGCAATAATCAGGTTTCATTCACCTGAGGCATCGTTGGCTGTATACCCAGCAAGCAGACCCCCTACAGGCTAGCCCGAGAGGGGGCTGGACCCTCAACTCTCAAACATGGCATTTATCGCCTTTTATACCCCTATTGTGTTATGATTTCGAACTGCATCTGTTCCAAATATGCTTTTTATTCTGAGCGTAACCTGCGCACGATCATCATTGGCGAGAAGTTCGGGTCGTAACCATGTATCTAGGTAGGAAATTAGCCAGCAAGTGTTTTTTCTACTCAAGACAAAAATTGTCCCACGATTTGGGCATGGCCAAGTTTGGCCCAAAAAAAAAATTTATTTTACCAATGTTCTTCCTCCCTATATGATTTTATCATAACTTAATAAACTAGATTACCTGCATTTAAAGGTTTGGTTTTGTTTTAAACTATAACTTTAACGATCTTCTCATATTATAAATCTGGAATACACCGTCTTGGACAAGTTTACAATTTGTCCCTTACCGAAATGCATGCAATCACATGTGCTTGCACAAGCTTGCAGGAAGCTTGCAGCAAGCTTGCGCGATTTTGCAGGCAAGCACATGCCTAACTTGCGAAGGATTGCACAAGCATGCACAGGCAATACTGCTTGCAGTCTTTTGCAGCATACAGGCACATTTCGCAAGCATGGCAAACATTTGGCAAGCATTTACACAAGTTTGCAAGCTGGCGCAAACATTGCCGCACCTATGTCTGAAGCGTGCAATCAAGCAACCACACATTTTTGCAAGCAAATTTTGTGCAAGCTGGGGGGGGGGGGGGTGGGGGGGGGAGGTAAACTGTATGCAATGCTTTCCCTTCAAACTTCTGCAAGCATTTTCACAAAAACATGACAGCTGCTAATTTTGGACTTTGTAATAATTTTGATGCTGCATTGCAGTGTTGTTTACCCTTTAAAGTCAGAATTTAGAAAGATGATAAATGCTTCTTATATTCAAATTATACAATTATTAATTAAATTAGCTTCTTGTAAAACTTTCATTTTTCTTAAACATATACTTTGTAACAGTTGTGTGCCTATGTGATAAATAGTAAATGCTTCAGATTATTAAATTAAGCAAGTTGGCTAGTCCACTGCTGGTTTTTTAATAGTTAAAGGAACTTCTACTAAAACCGTGATGAACGTTTTTAATTGGGCGTACTCTCATCACGGTAGAAGCACTTCCGTATACAATAACCTGTACGCATTGCATGATTGTAAACCTGAATACGCTCCGAGCAAAAAGGTTTTTCCTGCAAATATTCGCCGTTTTTCGAAGCTAATAAAAATTGTTTAAAGTATCCTCGCTCGTAAACAAGGCACACCTTACCTCAGAAGGTCCTTTTTAATAATAATTGCATAAAATTCATAATGATTAATTCTGAGATACAAAATTCGGGACTCCTTCCACATATAATTTGTATAATTCCCAACCGTGGACGTACACGGCAATACTAGCGCATTACTCAACATGTTGAAAGTCAGATTGTAGATGTATATTTTTGTTTATTTCTAAGCCATTTTTTGTGCAAATCAACTACTGTGTGATAAGTTTTGTATTATAATTACGTTTAGCAACAATCTTGTGTGATTAATTTTATCTGAGTTGTTTTGTGAATCATTAAATTTGCTGTTACACGTTTTAAGTACACTCTTTCTGCAAACCTAAAATAGATAGCGGGTCCTAGAACGAAAACGTCATTCCGATTTAAAGAATGCGTCGGATTTGCTCGTATATTTAAGGTTGCATTGCGAACTAGTTTTTAAATATCTTTAGACTTTACTGAGGCTGCATGAGCCTGAGGAGCAAAATAAAAGCTTGAACACTGAAGTTTGACTACAACTTAGACTGGTATATGTGTGGACAACTTACAAGCTGTTACTCATGACTACTTACTAGATGAACAATGCTCACTTCCACAAGCAAATGCGATGGAAACAAAAATTCAGGCACAAAAAAGCAGAACTGTAAACAATTCACGTATTCCCTCTTTGCATACAACTTCGCCTATTGTTATAACTACGGGCTGCCTGTACCATTCTCCTTTCCAGCTGTGTATTTTCACTCATCTGTCGTATGGATGTAGGTCCTTATACATCTTGTGGTCAGAGACTGCTTGCTAGCGTGTTGTCGGAGTTAGCCAATCAGAGACAGTCTTGGCTTACTTTGAATGAACGGTTGATGATTTTTGCAGTGATTTGCAGAATTGGCACTGAAATGACTGCAGTGAAGCTGAAAAGGTTGTTCCAGCTAGGAATGTAACGGCATGTCAACCATGACAACAAGACAAAGGCATTGAAGGATTTATACGTAGGGCAGTAACTGGACACGGTTACTACACTACAGCACATGATTCGCGATCGCGATGGTCGGGTCTCGAGTGAATCGAGGTCCACCAAGTTTCAGGACTCAGACCACTATATAGAACATGCACGGTATAACAACACATATTTTTTGGCCATGGCATTGGTATTTACCAAGCTAACCTTATCGTACTGTATTAATTACCTAGTTCAGGTGGGTTGAATTCAGTATCTGCCACCACATCCTTCACATGCTGCATGTTCAAACACTGTATGGCATGCGTTTTTTATTCCGTTTAGCAATGATTTTGAGGCTGCCGAATTCATAGGTTGGTGGCACAATACAAAATTCTTTATAGTAGTAGGTGGTACTATACTAGCTAAAGAAATTAGGACTGCACTGGCATGACTGGGGCTTTATCTCTAGGCATTTTTTTTTAATTTCTTTCAGTTTCAACAGTTTTTCAGTTTAATTCCATCTCATTGCACATGTACAGTAAATATATATTTGTAACAAATATAAAATATGAACATGGTAAATTAATAGAACAAAAGATTGAATTGACATAAATATATTCAATAAGAAAGAGATGTGGATGCCACTTAAAACGCAGGGCGTGTAAGTAGTGGCACCCATGCTCAGTGACCACTACAATATAGTATGAACTTAATTTGAAAAGGTATAAACATACAATCATAAAATTTAAGCACACGGGGAAAATAAGGTTGCTGACCAAAAATACCATTAATAGATTTGAAAAATACAATAAAAAAAAACCAGTAAAATAAATAATGACTAAGTATAAGTTACCCAAATCATAAGATAATTAATCAGTTGCAGATAAAAATCAATTAGCTGTTTTTTTGAGAACTGCTTAAAAATACGTTAAGGATGGGGACTGTTAAGACGGTCATTCAACGAATTCCATTAAAGGGCACCTTGGATCTATGGTGTTTTCAGCAGTCTGTGTTTTGTCCTGTCTAACGTACAAGTTCTTAGATGATCGCAGTGTCATAGTATGACGTCTTTTGGTGCATAAAAATGATTCATTTAAGATAAAACTTTCGGAGGAATAGGGTCATGATGGAATTTATACATAAACTGGGGCAGGTCTGAAAGACTAGATATCATGATTTTAAGCGTAGTTCATGAGGAAAAAAGAGGTCCTGTATGGGCTAACCAAAGTGAATTATACATGACCGATGATCTTTTTTTGCATTAAAAACAGAGAATGTAGATGGGAATTATTTTATCTGCCCAGATAATAGCACAGTAGTTGATGTAGGGAAGACAGTGTATTAATACATAAGGTGGTCATGAATCAAAGTGGCAGATGGTTTAACTTTTCTGTGATACCGTTGTATTTAGAAATTATTTTAGTAACCTGTGAAGTGTGTGATTTCCAAGACATGATCATCAACATCAATAAAACGCCTAAACTTTAGTTTTGTGTTTACTTGTTCCAAGTGGTTTAATCGTCGATACTAATTTTAATAATCGTTTTGGTGGTAAGGGTTGTATTTATTTATGAAACCATAATCTTAGTTTGTTTTAATGTTTAGAGAAAGTTTTTAATTTTATTTTAAAACACTTTTTTTTTTTTTTTTTTTTTTTTTTTTTTTAATTTAAAGTTGATTCAAGTAAATTAGGTTCTTTGTTAGAACTACAAAATCTAGTGTCATCTGCGAACATTCTAATGGGAGATTAGAGAGCACTGATGGAGTTCATTAATATGAGTACAAATAAAAGGGGTCCTAAATGAGCCTTGAGGTACGCCGCACTGATCGAATAAGTGGCCGATTGGGTGGTGGTTATAATCAACAAATTGTTTTTCCGGTTATCAAGGGTAATTTTTTCAATCCAAGTATTGGCAAGCACCTCTTATCTACCATATTTTTTTTAGTTTATATGAGATTTTTGTGATCAAGAGTATCGAATGCTTTGCTGAGACTAGAAAGATACCGGCAGTGCAGAGTTTTTTGTGTCGAGGGCGTATTAATTTTTCATAGATTTTATGATTGCCATGAAGGTGGAGTGGTTTTAGGTCTAAAGCCAATACGGGCAGGTGTGAGGATTTTATGTTTTATCAATAAAGTGGCGATAATTCTGTTTAAATTAATTTTTTTCAAGAATGTGATAAACCTCAAAGTGGCTTAATTAGTACAATATTAATTAAATCATTATGACGTCTTTGCAAAACGGGTAATATATTTCGAATCACATACCGACGTATTTTCGTGAAAATTAATATTGCTAGATGGCTGGCATAGCTCTCCAGAGCACGCCAATTGTAGTAGATCTCTTTTTCATTCTACCAGGGTCTCCACCTACCCTCCTCATCAGATTTCTTTAGAAAGCCCAATGGGGGTGACGGTTTTAGCCGCCGACAAAACTCGGCCCTGGCTGTAGTAGACTGGTTCCAGGATACCAGTAGCAGAGCCCTCAAAGGAAAAACCTTACCTTACAAGGTAGAGGCCCCTAAAACCACTGGCCGCCAACCAAATCCTGCGTGCGATTATGTTCATATTTTGTGTGGGAACCCCCGGGGGGGGGGGGGCCTAAAGGCCCAACTTAAAATATCCCGCGAAATGCAGAGTTCCCTACAGCACTTATTCAAGGTGAATAAATGATAAGTTCCAGCAACGGACACTTATTAAACTCATGGATAGGATCCATATATCACTTACTTATAGATGGAAGGGATTGTTTGTTGGGACTAATGTATCGTTACTAAAAAAAAAGTTGTATTTCATTAGAGTGTTATATGAACTGGCCGGTGGTGTGGTTTAAACAGAACTGCGGCTGTATGTTATGCGGTAAGTGTGGTGTTAGTACTTTTATATTACAACCAGCCAAGGGTATTGTTCGAGGGTAAAGATCTAATTGTTGAAAGCCCTGTCACCCACGTACAAAGAACAGCGAGGACGCGACAATCTTCAGACCGGGCAGCCGGACTGCGTAATATCAGTTTCAGTTTCAGTTTCAGTTTTAATCTTTTCCATCTCATTGCCCATGTACAGTAAATTAAAGATTGTAACAAATATAAATATGGACATGGTAATTAATAAACAAAGATTGATTTGAAATAAAAAATATTCAATTGCAAGAGATGTGGATGCCCACTTAAAAACGCAGGGCGTGTAATACGTGGCACCCATGCATAAGTTACAACACAATAACAATATAAAAGTATGAAACTTAATTTGAAAGGTATAAACATACAATCAAAATTAAAGCACACGGGGAAATAAGGTTCGGACCAAAAATACAATAATAATTGGAAAAAAATACAGAAAAAAAAACCAGTAAATAAATTTGACTAAGTATATAATTTCCCAAATCATAAGACAATCAGTTGCAGAATAAAAATCAATGAGCTGTTTTTTTGAGAACTGCTTATAAATAGCTAAGGATGGGGACTGTTTAAGACGGATCAGCATGTATTCCATAAAAGGCGCACCTGGATCCTAATGGTGTTTTCAGCAGTCTGGGTGTTTTGTCTGTCTAACGTCCAAGTTCCATTAGATGATCGAGTGTCATAGGGATGGACGTCTTGTCTGATCAGTAAAAAATGAGCATCTAAGATCTTCCCGGAGGAAATGTTCATGATGGGATTTATAGCATAAACTGGCAGTCTGAAAAGACGTAGATATCATACTTTTAAAAGCGTTTCATGGAGGAGAAAAGTAAGGTCCTGTATGGGCTAACTAAAGTGAATTAGTACATGACCGTAATATCTTTTTTTGCAATTAAAAACAGAGAATGTAGCTGGGATTTATTTTTCTCCGCCCAAATAATGGCACAGTAGTTGATGTAAGGGAAGACAGTGTATTATATAAGGTGGTCAGTGAATCAAGGGGCAGAATGGTTTTACTTTCTGATGAAAAACCGTTTGTATTTAGAAATTATTTTAGTAACATGTGAAGTGTGTTATTTCCAGACAAATGTCAATCATCAATTTTAAAGCCTAACGAAATTTAGTTGTGTTTTACTTGTCAATGTTTATCGCGATAGTAATTTTAATATCGTTTGGTTGTAAAGGTTTTGTGTTTATTTCTGAAATACATAAAATTAGTTTTTTAATTTCTTATCGAAGTTGTATTTATTTTAAAACCAATTAGATCTATGGGTTTAATTCTTTATTTAAAATTGATTCAAGTAATTTAGGTTCTTTGTTAGATAACAAAATATTAGTGTCATCTGCTAACATTATAAATTGGAGATTAGGAGAGCACGGGGGGTCCTATATAACGTAGAAATAAAGGGGTCCTAGAATTGAGCCTTAGGTGACGCACGCCGCAACTGATCGAAGAAACGTGGACCGCGGTGGGTTGTTATAACCAAATTGTTTTCGGTTTATCAAGATGTATTTTCATCAATCAAGTTTGGCAGCACCTCTTTTTATTTTTAGTTTACTAAACCACAGAGTTCCGGCGCCTTTTGTGCTCCCCGACGTATCGACGGCTTGCCTGAGCATCTAGACCGCTCCCGGCAGTGCAGACGTTTTTGGTCGAGGGGCCTATAGTTTTTTCTCATCTAGTTATTGTTGCCATGAAGGTTGAGTGTTTAGAGGTGTGTGAGCCAAACTGGGCAGAAGTGAGGATTTTATGTTTAAATTCAATAATGCGATCATTCTGTTATAACTTAATTTTTCAAGAATCTTGGATAAGCTGGAAGAGATGGATATTGGGCCGGTAATTGTTGAAAGAAGCTTAGCACATTCACCAGTTTTAAAGATCGGAATAACTCTTGCAACTTCTAGATTAGATGGAACAATACCGGTGGAAATGGAAAGATTGAATATATACACAATGGGCTCAATCATGTTTGGTAAGATCTGTTTAACTATGTTTGAGCTAATACCGTCGGCACCACAGCTATTACTAGGTTTCATTTGTGAGGTAATATCCAATAATTCTTCCTTAGTTGTAGGCGAGAGAAATATACTATGGGGAGATGAACTGCATTTGCTAGGATTAATGTTATCAGGAGGGAGTATTTTAGCAGCCAGTGATGGGCCTATGCTGGTAAAAAAGTCATTGAATTTGTTAACGATTTCGACGGGATCTTTAATTTCAGAGCAATTAGAGTCGATAAAGTATGAGGGTGGTTTGGGGTTTTTATTTCTACCGAGAAGATTATTTAGGGTTTGCCATGTTTTTTTCATGTTGTTCCTGTGTGCATCAAGCTCTGTTGTGATATAATTACGTTTAGCAATGCGCAAGAGATAATTTAGAGTATTGCGATATTTTGTGTATTTTAGTTTATTATCATCACTGGGTTTGGAGCGGTATTTTCTAAATAATTTATCTTTAGTGTTGATCGATTTAATTAGGCCCAATGTTATCCAGGGTTTTCCTAGGTGTTTTACGTTTAGATAATTTAGTGGTTTTAACAGGATAGTGGATATTAAATATATTTGAAAGTTTGTATTGAAAGGTATTAAAAGCCGTTTCGGGATCATCATCATCATACACATGCTGCCACGTTGTAGATGATAATCCATTTTTAAACCCCCTGATGTTGTTCGGCTTAAGTTGGCGTGAATTTTTATTTAGGAAATTATGTTTATTACTAGCTAATCTGGCGTTATTATTTGAAAAGTTGATGGAACAAACAGGGAAATGGTCTGAAATATCGGTGACTAAGACGCCCGAATTAACATTGGCTAAGATATCATTTGTTATGATGTTATCAATGATCGTGGCAGTAGTTTCTGTTATTTGGGTAGGCCTATCAATGGTAGGGAAAAACCCATTTGAAAAAATAAGATTAACGAAGTCGTTGACTTTAGGATCAGAGTCACAATCCAGAAGATCGATGTTGTAATCGCCCATAAAATAACATGTTTTGGTTTCATTGTTAACTGTATTAAAGACACGTGAAAGCTCGTGATAAAAATCATCAAGGTTAACTGAATCTGGGCGATAGATAATACCAACGATGGTTTTATTATTGCTGGATTTGTTGTCGTCATTTATTTCGATAAATATAGAGTCGCAATCAGGGCAATTAATGTTGAGGTCGGTCCTTGTCTCATAATTAATATTGGGGTGAATGAAAAGGGAGGCACCGCCCCCTCTTCATTCTTGACGAATGGAATTTATAACTGAATAACCATCAATGTCAACTAAGTTGGAATCATAATCATAATTAAACCAAGTTTCGGTAAAACCAAAAATATGAAAGTTATGATTAATGGTAGAGAGATAATTAGTGACATCGGTGGAGTGCTTACTTAGACTACGAACATTATGATGAAATAATGACAACTGGGTATCCTTAGATTTAAGCAAATCGTTAAGACTGTCGCTAAGGTAATAACTATAGTTGGGACTTTGGATATGGTCAATGTTACAGTCATTATCAGATGTCGAGGAGTGATGATTAAGTATACTGTCGAATTGAAATGGGTCCAATATGGGTACATTCAAAATGCAATCAGGTAACTTGGACATAGTGCGAGAAAAAAGTGGTAAAAATAATTCAAATATTACAAATTAAAAAAAAAAATGGTAATCAAGCGTTTGGGCCAAATCGCTTGATTACATTAACCAACAAATTACAAATTGTCCAATGGTGAGCCCGGGTGGTTAGCTAAGCTCTCATAGGGAACCGTGTTCACCTTATAAATTTTGGTATTTTGACAATTTTTTATAACAATTAATAATAACTGATACTAAGAAATCACGAATTGCAGAAGCTTTGGCATGAAGTATAACCTTTTGCCGAGAACAAATAAATCAATGTGGGCAGAATAAGTTATAATAGTACAATCATCTTCCTCGAAACATTGACGTCAGTGGTGTAAATCGTTAAGCGCAGCATTAAATCGCTAGCATATAAAGGCAATGCGAAACACGCAAAACAAAAGTCTGAAAGTCTAAATGAGTTGCATTTGTTTGCATTTTCTATGTGGTTACAACTTGCATGCTTTAATCATGAACCCTCAATGCCATATCGATGCTGCATATGACATTGTCACGGATTTGGCTGTATACTACACTAGTATGGCAATTATTTTCTGGCAGCTGCACTTGCATGAGCTAGTGCAGCGCAGGCTGTACGTACGTGCCAGTCAGAAACTTTTAAAAAATGACGCGACATAACACCTTATACGGCTGCCATTCAAGTTTATAGTAACGTAACTCCGCGAGGTTGACAGTGCACTTAACACATCGAATTCCCACCTTATTTTTTTTTGAAATTTCTGGACATAAATCCGGAGTTTTGGGCCGGAATCCCAAAAAACCTTAGGACTCCGGCCTCGGTTCTTCGACACAATTCAGTTCAGTACCGGTAACCATTACATAATTTTGCAATCCAAAGGGGTAAAATACACAAAGAAAGGGACTAGCTCCTAACTACCACTCGGTGAGAAAAATTGAACCTTTGAATGCAAATAACATATATGCAAGGTTGACAGCTAGTCGTGTGCGAAATAGTACATTTCGGATAGCCAAAACGCTTACAAATATGGTTGGTGTTTGAATAGCAAAATACGTACACACACTGGGCACATTTTACCCCAGCTGCCACTTATCAGCAATCCATTTTTGGTGATCTCCGCATGAGGAGTAATTATAAACGACGGCGTTTTGTAAAACCGAATCCCGCTACTTTCGCTTAATTCTCCTGTGTTGATGTTGTATTACAGATATTTGGTTGTGGAACCAACAGTACCAAAAAACAATCATAATTTTTGGAAATAAAACATTTTGGTACGGTTCTGTCCGACAAATTACACCTGTTAACAACTTAATGAACCTGACACATTACCAAAAACAACAAAAAAACACCACCAAAATACCCCACATCGCGATGACAATAATTAATGATCAACAACCGAATGCTCCTAAGCTTTCATCACTTACCGTATCGCAGCCGGTCCTAGTCTGCATGGCATAAACATTACCTACACTCGACGATTGCAAGCTACTGCAAATGAGTCAACTCATTCCTTAGCTTGTCTCCATCTCTTAACCTCGAAAATTTTATGAATGGCAGGATGGAATGGGCGGTGTGAGCTATGAGCCTATCACCGGTGGGTAAATGGCGGGGGCATGTTTCGAGGAAGAAGAGTAGTTTAGACAGCTTGTCACCAGTTTTTCACAAGAGCCTGTCGTCCCTATACCAACCTAACAACCGTTCGCATCATGTACTGGGCTTGAGGTAGTGGGTCAAGACGTCACGGGTAGTTAGGGCCTAAATGTTATAAGATCAGAATTGTTTGTTTTTTCAGGGTGAAAGTTGGTGATTATGAGGTGGTGCCGGGGACTGAGTGAGCAGATCACGGGAGATTCATTCAGTACTAGCTACACTAAGCCTAGATTTTCGGTCTCATTAAAAGAGTCTGGAACTCTCCGTCTATCTTTTGTCTTTTGTTGATTTTATTAGAATTAGGGCCTACTAATCACTCTGTAAAAACTAAATACACGCGTCCGCCCCCATATTGTAGTCCTGTGCAGTATCCATATTCATCAATTACACCTGATCTTGCCGTATAGCGAGGATTATTTTACTGACCTTGGGAGTCCTGTTTTCGCGCCAGTGTAGAATTCGCGCCATCCTAGTGGAGGGTATGGAGAATTAGCGAAGTAGGCGATTCCGTGTTTAACAAACGCCGGTAATTGATTGGACTTGGATTTGTGGATACAGAGCGTAAAGATTTTGTATTTTGCCACCACCCTATGAATTTGGCAGCTCATCGGAATAAACTGTATGTTGAAGGATTGGTATTGATTTACTATTCCTATTCATCCTTTAATTGTTTTTTTTAAAAAAGTGGGGGGGGGGCCTTTTGAGGGAAAAATGCACAGCTGGCAGTTTTCCGCAACCTGATTTCGGGTATACTATATTTTCTCTCAATTCGTGTCCTAGTTGGCTGGGACGTTTTAAACGTTAAAACGAAACGGAAGTGTCCCAAAACGTTAGAAAATGCCCTACACGTTTACACTTCAGCAACCCTACTAAATTTTTTTCAGTATTATTTTAATTGCTGCAGTTCAAATTTTCACCAATTACCCCGCCTCGGAAAAGTAAGTTAACAGTTCCAATGCTTCTTCTATAAATGGTTTCCGACTTTTACGGACACATGAAAATCCCCCGTTTTAACCAAGTTCTTGTGCATAGATGGGTTGACTTCGGCATATTCACCGCCTAACACGGCCCATTATGCGGTTGCTTATACAGAGGGATCTACAAAAAAAATGTAAAAATGGCAGCGTAATATGGCAGCACATCCGCAGGAGAAAATAAACTCGGACCTGGACAGAATATCCAGCTGGGACTTGCCGCAGTGTGAGGTAAACTGCCCTACCAGCAATATTCGGCATGACTTTTTTTGCCGATGAGTGCAGCATAAGCCCTAGTCGAGGGTTTAGTGCAACAAAGGGCTAGCTGCAATTTCGGCCATTTTGAGAAAATGCATTTAAGATTTTGACCACTGGTTTTCAATTTGTACTTCCAAAGGGGGGTAAAAGAAATATCAGAGCCATTTTCTAAAGTCAACATAAGTTTCAGATGATTATTATAGGCTCCATATATCTATGAGTTTATTGAACAGTTTTTAAATAGCAGAATTTACCTATTTTTTTTGCAGAATGCCCTTTGTTTCTGAGGGACAAACCCTGGGCTCAGAGATTCAAAAGCGTGTTGTTTTTTAAAATAGTATTGAATAATTTGAATCATTTCCGTTGATTGACTGTAATGAATATTGACTCTCTTGCCTGTGCAATTTATAAAACCTTGAATTACCCAAAATAACAAGGACATGTCATGATTGCAGATTTAAGTGCAACAAGGGCTATCTGCATTCCAGGTGATTGCAACAAAGGGCTATCTCTGCATCATTTTTCACATGGCCATGCATCACATCTTAGTGCACAAAGGCTAAAGTGGCAGATATACCTTTGTTTCACTCACTCAAATGTGTTTCATCAGATAGCGATAACTTCTTTTCACCCAGCTACTGAACTTTTTGGCATTGAAATGGTAAGAAAAGTTAGGTTACCGACCTGTGCAGATCATTTTTGCTACCAACATCGCATTATGGCCCAAAATGCAGATACCCGTTGTTGCACTAACCCCTCGATATTTTTTAGTGACTGCGAATAGATTTTTTGTCATTGTCAGACTTAACCCTAAACACGTCTTAACCCCCCAACCCGAACCCACCCCAACCCCCCCACCAAAAGGCCGAGGGTCAATAGCATGCAATGCAAGTGTCCCTGACGTAGAGGTGCATTGTAACAATCCTTGGCTTTCCATTGCCTTTGGGCCGCTGGGAAAATGGCCGAAAAAGCGCTTAGTCTCACATGCAAATATGCAAAAATGAGTCTCCCCTCTCTGCAGAAAAAGCGGTCTAAATTCAATCAAAAGCAATGACCGTAATGTACACTCTAGCTCTACAGCACACCTGCAGACAGGAAGGTAATGCATGGCGGGATACAAGATTTCAACCGGAACTTCGGTTATTGTGAGTGGACGTCTCAAAGGCAGGAAAGCAATTGATTTTTGGCGATCTCAGGGGAAAGCGTCGAAGGGCAATCGGAACAATGGGTGTTTCTGACAGGAAATCACCGAGATGAATAGAAATCATTGCCTCGGTAAAATAAAATTATAGTTTCTTGACATCCGTCGTGCATTACAATCAATATCAACTTGCAAGTGCTTTTCAATGACTCTCAGACGGGTTATGGTTAAACCGACGCTTCTTTTCACAATAGCAGTAGAAAAATTAATTCGGCCTTGTCGTAAATGATTAATTACCCTGTAACACGTCTGCACTCCATCAATCAGACACTATTACTTGCTTGCACGTAAATAGCAAAAGCTTTGGGCTCTAGACATACAATATACAACCGTCCGCAGTAAGCTAAACGCTTTTCTGCTAATTTCCGATGGTTCGTGTACCCTCTAGCCAAAACTCCACAAAAAAATGTCTGACTGGCTAAGTTAAAAGCAATGGTCTCCTCAAGGGGAACACGTTCACAGAATCAATTAGATCTATTACTTTTTTGACAATCTCCCTGAGGGGGAAAGCGCCCACTGGCAAGGCATAAAGCAAGCCATCAGCTTTGGGTTTTCTGAAGGTAGAACTTCAGGGTTTGCAATTACTCAATACTCACCGGCTGTTATTAGCATTATTTTTTATTTAATTTTCGGTGTTCTCCGATTGGAAAACGGGGAGCCCTTCGACTGTAGTCTACCAGCAAAATCAGCACTTAACCAAGATCACAATTCTGCAATTGCCTTTCAATGTGTGTAAAGTAAATGGAGGAGGGTTCCCCCGGTACTATGGAAGTCGGCGGAGAATATTTTGTTAAAAACTAGAAGTATAGACAACGTTTAAATGGCTATTTGCACATGCTATATGTGCATATGCACATATAGCATGTGCATGTGCACATACAAAAAGTACCCTGTAGGCCTATGAGTGACATTAAAAATAATTACATTACCCTATTATGTGCTGACAACAGTTCATCATGGACCTGTGCACCATCCTGTTATACTGTTCAAGACTTTTTGTGGGAAATGTTTTCTCAGTATTTTGAACAACACCGACAAGAGAAATACCTGACAAGGGACGGCTATAAGGCCGTACATGGAACCTTCATCAATACAGGATTGAGCTGTGACATGTATGTTATTGTAGGTGTTCCATATCATTACAATTTAATTTTTAGTGTTATGATGTAAGTGCAAGGCTCAATGTCAAAGTAGTGCGCTCCTAAAAGCTGTAATTGTCTCCGCCGAACGAGTCGGAACGGGACTATAAATGAGCAGCGTCCGTTCGTCCGTCCGTTCGCTGCCGTGATAAATGTTAACGCCATGTTGTATACAATTTATCTCTGGAGTTCCGTTAAGGGCGACAATGATGTACCTTGGTGGAATAAGCGGGTGGATGAGTTCTCGTCCTGATTTGATTTTGGGAGTAAAATATTCCTTAAAGTTAAGTTCTCATTTATAATTTATGCCAATTTCCCTGCAATCCTGTGACAAGTTTTTGGAGTTTCCGTACGGCGTATATTGATGTAACCGTTGGTGGAAGGAAGCGGGGCTGAAGAGTGTCTCGACCTGATTAGATTTTGGGCGTATTTGGGCAAATTGAGTATGCAATGAGGCTAATTAGTATGCAAAAATTAGCGTATGTGCTATATTTTTGACACTAGTACATTGGAGTACCAAAATCCTTCCTGCGCTGAATGAAACCCTTTTACTGGGGTACCTCTCTTTGCATTTTAAAGTATGTGATATATACGGTTTAGGTATGCAATGAGCTAAATTTAATATGCGTAATTGCTGTATCTCTGAAACGTACGTCGGATAGGCAAATTCCTTCGCAACATGAGACTAACTATGGCCATAGGGGAGGGGGTGGGGTGTTGGGGAGGGTTGGGTATTGCGGGTGTTGGGGAGGGGGTGGGGTGGTGGCAGGGTTTTGGCGCGGGGTGTTGTGTTGCAGTGTGTTGGGGAGGGGGTGGGTTGTTTCAATGTGATTAGGGGAGGGGTGTGCAGGTGCTGGGGATGGTAATGTTGGGGAGGGGGTGGGCGTGGTTGGGGATGGGTGAGGTGTTGGGGATGGTGGGTAGGGGTGTTGCGGGATTTTTTTTGGTGGAGTGTTAGATTGCGTGTTGCGGTTGTTGTTGAAAGGGGATGCGATTACTGTGATTGGGGTTGGGGTGGGGTGTTGCGGGGGGGTTGGGGTTTTGAGGGGTGGTCAGGAGGGGTGGGTGGGTGTTACAGATTGTTGGGTGGGTGTTTGGGGAGTTGTGGGGTGTTTGGGGGTGGGGTGTTGCGGGGTTTGGTGAGGGGGTGGGGTTTTGCAGTGTGGTTGGGGATGGGGGGTGGGGTGTTGCTGGTTGTTGGAGGATAGGGTGGGGTGTTGCCTGGGTGTTGGGGAGGGGGTGGGGTGTTGTAGTTGCATTTATCACATGTTAGTGATCGGCGACATTCGGCGGGGAAAACTATTTTATTTAAGCGCATCGGTAATCGAGTTCGCCTTGTCAAAGTAGGAGTATTCATCTGAGGAGAATTTAAGAACATTTACTACTACTGCAATGCCATGTACGTCCATAAAAAATATCTTTCAAGAGCCCTACAAATGACTCTCATACAATGGCACTTATTAAGAGCTGCATCGGGAGGAGCAAATGCACTTACGGAGAGAGGAGCGATCACTCTCACCCGCCTTAAAAGACACTTGATGTCTGTTTTGAAACCAATGAGTTACACCTAATTTACCACCCATCTAAAATTTATTTTGTATTGCTCATTGTTGTCTTATAACCCTTCACAATTCACACGGTAAATTGCATGCACAAATTCCTTTGGGTTTGGTTTCCATGGGAAGGTGTCCAGACGCCCTTAACGCATCATCTGCGCACACTACATTGCTTGCACCCTGCATGTGCTTGCTGCAAGCAACTTGCTTGTTACTGCGCCTGCGCAATGCTCTCGGTATACTCAAATTGGTACTAGCTTGCAGCAAGCTTGGTCGCATGCTTGCACCATTTGCAAGCGTGCGCATGCAGGCACCACTTGCAAGCGTAATAAATGCTTGCACCATTTGCCAGCGGCGCATGCTTTCAACCACTTGCCAAGCGTGCGCCATTCGCGAATGTTCCAAATAACTACCTGCACGAGTTTGCGCAAGCCTGATAACCACAAGCCCCCTGCGCGCAAGCCTTGCAGCACCCTGCGCAACAATCCTGCAAGCACCCCGCGCCAATCCCTGCAGGCACCCTGCGCGCAATCCTGCACGCACCCTGCGCGCAATCTTGCAAGCTTGCCATGCGCGTAATGTTCCAAATACAGCTTTGGCAAGCTCTTTTAAATTTCTTGCTGCACAGTCATGCGCAGCATGCTGCAAGCATGCTGCAAGCTTGTTTTGCAGCATGCTGCAATCGTGCTGCATGCTTGCATATATGCTTGGCATTTCGTAGGGGTGTCCGGACGGCTACCAAAGTCCGTTCGGTCTAGATAATGACAAATATCTAGACATATTTCCTACTTTGGTACTAAAGGACACATCTGGACCATTTTCAACGAAATCTGTGCTGTATTCCTTATTTACACATAACAATGACATGAATGGGCGACTTAAAGTTGCTGTGTGAAGGCTGAGTTTCCGAATATCGACCTGGGTTGCGAAGAAGAAACTAGGGGACCACTTTGGAATGTTGAGTTTTACTCGTGTAATAACAACACTAGGAGATCATGAAACATGCTCCAACTTTATCATTAGAGGTTTTGAGAGTATAAAATTAATGATTAAGAATTTAGTTTGGGACAAGAAGTGTGGTTGCAATTATCGCAAGCTGGCAGGCCCACAATTCGCTACAAAGATGAAGTTAAACAATAAGTTACGGATTTAATTCTTGTGTAGTCCAGCTTGTTCAGCACATTCTGGCATGATGTTTTTTGTCTTTTCTTCCTTTTTGAATAAATGATGAAAAACATGGAAAAGTTAATGTGAACACACACTATCGAAGCTCAAGATTTATTTATTTGCGAATGAGGATAAGTATTTTGCTCTTATGTCATTTAAAAAAAGTCTAAATCGAGAGGTGGGTAAAACCTGAGTCTTTCCCGCGAGACAAAACAATGTTCTGAAATCCCAGATGAAAAGAATCTGAAGTATTTTTTCTACACCGCACAACGGGCCGGTAATTGAAAAGATCTTTAGCTCTAGCGTCAAGCGTATCTATGTCACTGATACATGGCACATTTCTTAAAAATATATCAATGTCACCATCAATTTTCTTTTCCCAAGATCAAGAGACCAATGGATATGTATAGACTTTTCGACAAACCATGAGCTAAATTATATACAATGGGCCGGGTATGTAGGGCCATTGTTATATGTATGAAAATGAAGGAATGGGGGAGGGAGATAGGGTGGAAAAATAAGCCCTGTGTTTACCCCCTCCACGATTCGGGTTGAGTGACAATACCTCGTCCTCTCTCACATAACTAAACCAGTGTACATTATATATAGGTCTTGACACTAAATGTTCTTCTGAAACGCGGTAAATTGATAGAAATTAAGTTAAGCAATAAGTTAACGGATTTTGGTTTCTGCACAAAGTTGTTAGGTCAAGCTTGCCCAGCAACATTCTCTAAATGTTCATGTTTCTTCCTTTTCGAATAAATTATGAAAACATGGCCAAATTATTGAACACGCACTATAGAAGCTCAATAGTTAATTGGGACTACAAACAACAGCAGAGAAGGACATGTCCCATCGACTATTGGGGACATAAATTGAAGTGACATTTTATTCATCTTCAAGAAAATGTGCAAGTTTTTATTTGGGGCAACGATAATATGATTTTATAATTTCTTATGAATTTCGCTTGGTTTTTGTTCTCCTCTTGTGCTAGGGATTACGAATCGACCGCGCAGAAGGGCATGTGGCCCATACCCTAATAGCATGACTTATTTCTGGAAGTTCTTTGCTTTCCTGAACGTCCGTGTATTTTAATGTGAATCGTGAACAACTGCAAAATTGACTATTGATTTTCAAAAGCCATAACAGATCGTGATTTTTTTCATGGAAATGAAACTAATAACATGAGTTACATTTGATGCAACATGTCCGACTCATACGTGGACTTGTACGTTAAACGTGGAGTCATTCCATTTGATCAATCGATAAAAAAATAATTCCACAGTTCAGTGCAACACCACAACCTCGGCCGCCTCTGGCATCATACCGGGCCACTTAATGCCACGTTAACATGCCAGGTGCGAGCACAAGTATGGTCCCCTTGTTACTGGTGAATAAGGTCTGCTAGACGTTCGTTCGTTTCGTGCAAGTCCAAAATCACATGGAAGATCCTTCTTTTAACCAGCTGAAGTTTCATCATCATCATCCATGTTATCGGCCTGGAATCCTCCTTGGGAACTTCTAGACCTCACAATCATCTATGACGTGGCTAATGGTTTGTGGCTCCCACATTCGCAGTTTGTGAATTCTACTCCGAGCTTTCTGAAGGAGTTCTTTGTACGACCACGCCATTCTGAGTCTGTTTGAGGTTTACCGCCATGCTTTCCTCTCAAGTCCAGCCTTTGGGGCTGCTAGATGGGCTGTCACAAACTGCTTTAGGTTCAAAGTAAGGTGACCATTGCTCATACCATCTGTCATTGATCCCCGGATGATCGATAGAGATACTGTGACTGCAGTGTCACGGATTGGGTAGCAAAGTGATTCCGTGGAATTCTCCGTCTCTGATCCTCAAAGGTGTTGGTGGTGGATTAGGCTACCAGGTTCTTCACACATTTCTTGGCGAGCTTGATCCTGTAGTTCCTCCTAAGGGTTGCAGGAGCTATGCCAGACATAATTGGGCTGTATCTACAGGCGTCGCCAAAGACAACCACTAACAGTCTCATTGCAAATCATCAGAACGACATCACTTGTGTTGAATGTACCTGTACTCCATACTGGTGCAGCGAGTCAGCGGTGGATATTCAAGGCACCATTTTGATGTACTGTAAGGTGTCAAAGGCTTCACCCCATCCGTTCCTGCGAGCCTCTGAGGCGTTGACACAGACTGCGTCTTGGCATCGACTATACCGGTGTTTGATTGACGTAAGCTGCGGTCCATTGTGACGCCAAGGTTACTTCGGTGTTGGGTCATTTGACAGTTTTTCCTCCATCTAGAGTGATGTTTAGTTTCTCCTTTTTGCGCATCGATTTGCAGTGGACAACAGAGCTTGACGGTCTTGGGTTTGCTGATTTCAAGTTCACTCGGTGGAAGAATTGGCTTACAGTGATTAGGTCTTTCTGCAACACTGGTTCTAAGGGACTCACCGCAATCAGCATCTATTCAAGTGCGTGTCGTCTGCGTAGAGTACTGTGAACAATCTTCCTTTGGCATATCTGAGACGTAGATGTTGAAGAGACTGGGGGCCAGGACAGAACCTTGTGGGACCCATTCCGAAGTTTGCGCTTTCTAATGCGTGCCCATTTGAATGTCTCCAGACAAAGTCTGTCTTGGATGAAAGCAAAATGACCTTGACAAATGTGAACCTCAGGAAGATTTTAGTAGCTTGAGGTAGAGACCTCGGTGCCAAACTGTATCGTACGCAGCAATTTATTCTGTGAAGACTGCTCCACACGTCTTCGCTTCTCTATTCTGGAAGGCGTCCTCGAATGGGTCATTAACTAAGTCTGGCTATCTGATCAGTTGTTGATTCACCCCTTCGAAATCCAGCTTGGGTGGGCGGGGGTAAATTTGCCTCGACCGTATCATTGATCCTGCCGATATCAGTCGCTCAGCGACTTATGATTGTAGATAGTAAGGCGCGATGTGTCTGTAACTCTTGGGGTCATTTGCTGGTTTCTTGGGCTTCAGGCTTGCAATGACCTTTGAAAGATCTTCCTCTGGAAGGAGTAGTTGACGTTCCCATGCTAGTAGAAAGGAAGAGTTGGAGCCATCGCACAGCTTCGGTGCCATATTCTTCAAGAATTCTGTACTGGATGTTGTCATTGCCAGGAGCGTTCCCATTCTTGAGAACTTAATGCTTCGGTGATCTCTGTAGGTGCATGGGTTGGAGCATGGGGGCTTGACGGTGGAGGTTTGTAGAAGCTTTTTAATCTCGCCGTAACCTCACGAGAGGGCCCCCGCCCGTGGAGTGTGTACTTTGCACTATCCATTGTTGACAAGTACTGAAGCGATGGGAGTTTGCGAGACACAGGACACTGCTTAGCTGTACCAGCTACGCCGGTGAGCTTGTGATGGTGTTCCAGGCCTTGCGGCTTGAGGGTTCAAGTTGATATTGGATATCTCCTCCTCCCATCTGGTGCGTCCCTCTTTGGCCAGCAGATCCCGTAGCTGGTTGCCCTTTGCTATTCTCTTCAGTATCGCAGTTGTATTACATACGCTTTGTATAACTCGTCGCTTTCCTTGTCCCACCAGGGGGTGTAGGGGTTCCTTTCTGCCTCTTGGATTGGAATGTTTAGCCGCTGATGGGTTGAGCAGAGCATAAGTCAGAATATGCACGTTGATGTTAGATGCAGCCGGGTCTGGCAGCGTGGAAGGACGTTCGCTGCAACTGGCGAGTTGTTTGAACTTGGACACAGTTGCTTTCCTGAAATTCCATCTCTTTCTTAGAGGCTGGAAATCGTTACCTTGATGTCACTGATCTAGGAATCTAGGAGGACCGTGTTCTGGAGTCCCGGATCGATGTCGCTGGTGCCTGTTGACAAGGTCTGGACAGGTCCATGTCCCTGACTGCTTGAATAGAAGGTAGTGGATCCTTACTATCAACAGCAGTTGGAGGTCTGGGCTTCAGCCATTCAAGAACCACTTTGCCATTCTTGTCAGTGTTGGAGTATCCCCATACTTTATTTCTACAGTTGAAAATCTCCTCAGACGAAGGAAGCTCCGCTGACTACTGGAAGGGAGTTGAAGTCCTGCCTCATCTGGTGGTGGCTTATAGATGTTTGTGAAGTGGGTTCCCATTGCTTAAATTTTATCCACTGGATTGGCGAATTCATTGAGATTGCAGGGTTGATCTCACTTGTAATCCTTGCTTCACATAGGAAGCGATCTCATGCTTGTTGTTCGGAATGAAGCAAATAAGGTCAAAACCTTCGATTTGCAGCTTCTCGTCAGATTCGCAGTGAGTTTTCTTTGGCGGAGGAGATATTCACTACTCCGTTCTCCCTGTAGAGCTGTAAGATGATGTCACGCTTCGCATGGGTGACACCCTCAACGTTCAGCTGCAGGACACAAACTTTGGTGCTTGCCATGCCATAAGGAAAGTTCCTATGTGAGTAGCTCAGCCGCCTAGAAATGATGTGGGTCTTCAAGATGTTCACTGTGGTGTTTGTAAAAACACGATGTTTGGACTTAAGTTGTTGAATCAGTTAGCCACAACAGGTGATGTGACATACAGAGGGCCAGGCCGCGAGAAGTGCTTCAACATGACAACAATCAACAAGCACCGCTGCATAACACTGTCAAGAATCACCACCAACTATCGGCAGACAGAGACTGTTCTCTAGTCGACCTTTCTGTCGACACGCTGCTAAACTCTCCACCTCCCCATTCAACAGCTTCCAGACATGGAATACTGCCTGAATAGATACTTAAAGAACAGACAAACTCACTATTACACCTATGACAGACTACCACCTGTAGCAATCTTCCACGTAGAATATGGGTTCACCTTACCGATTCGCAACAGGAGTCGGTCGCTTCACAATCTCCAGCCTGCCAATGTTGTTCTCCATCACAGAACTGGTGGCGGATCACATTCTCACAGTTTCACGACCTTTTCGTCCCACCGTGGACATAATTTATACTTTCAAACCCCACCCAATCACATCAGCTGCTCCGCCGTCTACAGCATATTTAGCTGCTCCCTCATCGCAGAAGAAGAAGATGTGTATTGCCTGTATTAACACTGAAGTGTATAAGGGGGGTTAACGTGGACCCAACTTTTGTTTTCGCGCGCCATATATTTTAACGCTAAATTATTTTTGCCCAAAATTTTGTGCACATTGGCCTAATTATCAGTTGTGCATATTTTGGTGGCAAACAATTCAAATCCGTCTTAAATAGCTATTTGCTGGCGCTAGTCAAAACTTGTATTGCCCCTTACATGGTAAGTGGGCAATAAATAACTTGTTAAAAAAAATGTTATTTCATAAATGTTACCAAATGTATCTCTCCTTTTATGAGTAAGCCAAATGTTATGGCACAAAGTCCTCTGAGAAAATGGTTTTCCATTTTTCGATGGTGGGGGAATTTTGTGCGAAACAAAAATCAGTTTTTGGACCGTCATTTTGAATCGGTAAAAACCGAATTGATTTTTTTTTCTGTTACGCGGTCGTCTGATGTACCACCCCCCGTAATGACAGAATTTTAGTACACAATTCCAATTGGAGTGCTCTCAGGCGCAAGACCGTTATAGACTTAAGTTTTATGTTTCTAAGACAACAATAATACCACACCAGCTTTTTTATTTTTTTGTATCACAATAATATGGCAGAACACGCCACCAATTATTGACATTTGGAAGATAAAAGCTGAAAAGGAGGCCCTTTTCAAACCTCCACTGTGCAATTTTACTGGTAACATCAAATCGCCCTATATGTTCACAATGAATTCAAATTAACTACCACTAAGGTTAATTATAGTTTTTTGCTTCCCCGCCACAAATCATACCAGAATGTACTATCATCATGTTTCTCGTGTATAAAATGTAATTTTGCATGCTCCTATCAAATATTTTACTTAACCTGAATAATTGTTTGACTTTGCTCATTTTGTTGAGTAACCCCTTGGCACAACAAATGTGGGTAGCAATTTTAAACTCTGGCCTGTAGTAAACTTTTACTCAGTAAAAGATCAATATTGCCCTCACCTTTGTTAAAATGGCTTCTTCAGTGTAGCTGAACCTCCTCCAGATATTTTGACTTATGTCTGAAATAAACGACTCTTTAAAAAATCAAAAGGACACAAGCAAGATTTACTATTGGGTATTCTCGGTATTTAATTCTGTAAAATAATTCCAATCTACAACGACGTATGGGCCCCTTTATACATCAGCATGCAATTTATTATATCAGATTTCAAAATAAAGTGAGACCTCATAAAAGTTTTAGGTGTGTCCATTCACCGTGCGAGGTAAGAGGAATTATTTAACTGCCACAGGTAAAAAGTTATGGTCCCATCATATAAGAGTAATGTAGCTTTTAAATAACATGTTGACCCTTAAAATACATTATTATTTCACATCTATGGATTTTCAATTCAAGTATCAGGATTAAAACACCAACAATTTATTTCATTAAACGTTATTTGAACTTAACTTACTTTTTACAAAAATACTCCATATTCGTATCACAGCATGGAGAAATAATTATTCTTATATCGACGCGATTGCACATACACAATTAAGTTTTTATTTGGTCATCAAAAAAGGACCACCTTGTATTAGAGCTTACCGCAAAACGGATTTGGCATCCCGGCCAACAATAACAACGTCCTTCAATCAGTAACGACATTTATATAACGAATACACCATTTCCAGTAAGCCGCTTCTGTACAGAACTTTGTACCATGGTCACAATATGTTTTGCAATGGCAACGAAGGCCTAATCTCTGCATGGACGGAGGTTGAACCCCGATAGCATACTCATATACCGCCAGATTGATGCACGAGTCTCATGTAATTTGGAAATTACTACGTAATGAAGTTGCGTTTATAGTAGTCGCCTTATATTCATCACAATTACCTCAGATCATTATTCAAGTGTGGCAGGACATATATTCCTCCGGGCTCACAGTCCCGGAACAATGGCGCACATTGGGCAATCGATTCAGTTTATTTCCTCTACGCACATTAGTTTCACGCTTGAGTCCGTGTCGTCATGGAGCCCGGACGAGATACTCTGCCGGCCTGTAATCTTGAATGTTCATCCATACATACTGCCAACTAGATTAGACTAAACTAGCACTTTGCTACTTTAAAGGGGGAGGCCGATTTAAGTACAAGTTTTCATCTTGATAGATTAGCTTTCACTCCAAAACCACATCTGTAAAGTTTCGCACCGATAGTTCAATCCGTTTTGATGCGATAGCTAAAAACGTGATTTTTGTAAGACGATAGAGTACTGTGTAAATTAATATGGCGAGACAAAATGGGACAACATTTGCGCTCATAGCTCTCCAAACCATACATCCTTTGGGCTCTAAGATTTTCACAGGATAAATGATAACAATAGTAGCTTTCTTCTGAGACCAAAATGTTGACCACTTCCGGTAAAATCTGGGGGCGCTGGGACGAGGCTATTAGCGATCGGGCCATGGTACCTTTACAAGTAGCAGCGGGACCTAGGGCCCCGAAGAAATTGCAGGCCGGGGGGAAATTGGGAGTTACGGGCCCCCTTTGACCAACTTCGTTTTCCAGAACCCCCTAGGGAGGGGGGTTTGAAGTTGCAGTTGCTGCGAAGGCGGCCTTGAACGGGCGCTGGGGTGTGGAAGCTGTATAATATAGTTGATCGATGCACTTGATGGGTGTTTTAGTTTGAATATTGATATTTTGTCTAGGGAGACGGCCCCGGGGTGGGTGCGGGAGGGGGTGTCCCCCTTCCGAGCGCGCTTGCGGGGAAGAACTTGCAATGTTCGCTTTTCAAAACAACATTTTCTCATGAAATTTATATAGAAGAAATCTCACTTTGTAAGTGTTTCACTTGGTTACTGCATAGAGGATGATAAACTGTTGTTTACAGTCAATATAGCTGATGGTTTTATTGTTCGGCCGGGGTGGGTGCAGGCCGAGCGGCAGAAACCCTGCAATGTTCACTTTCCATAACGACAAACATTTTCTCATGTATATTTGTTAGAAACAATTTGAATTGGTATGTAGTCCACTTCATACTTTCAACTGACCAACCTTTTAAGAAAAAAATCTAATTGGTTTTTTGTTTTATTTCTCAAACCAAAGAGGCCCTGCACTAAATTATTAACCGCGCGTAGCGCGAAAAAATGAAATTTCGTGGGTTACAGAAATTGTTCTC
>JAMKCH010020100.1:0-21646 GCA_023653785.1 Ophioderma brevispina | reverse complement strand
TCGTCCAAATTTAATATGAATCATTCTTTACATTCATAGAGATTTTGGTAGAAGTTGCAAGTTTCTTCTAGAATTTGCTCTGATCTGTTATTGTGATTCCATTTGAATTTTCTAACGTGCTATCGACTTATTACAGTTTTCTCTTTCCATTCACAAAATACTTAGATGGTTTCTCTCCATGTTCAACCCACCTTGCTCTGGAGCCATATCATGATCCCTCAATTTTCTCCCTTCGCATCTCTAATTCTATCTTTTTAATGTTCCAATTTTTCCATAATGCTAACGACATTTTTGAATTTACAAGTTCCTTGTCCATAGATTCTATATCCTTTTCAAGAGTAATTTCTCTCAACTATTTCTTCTATTCTTTTCTGCTGCATATTTAATTGTTTCACCTCTTATTTCCAAGTTAAACTTCAAGAAAAGCTGGTCATTTCTTGTAAATTCACTTCTTTGGCGAAATATGGTCAATGTTATTCACATTATAGTTAGTTTGCGTACTGTTTTTTAAATGTTACTTATTTTTTTCTTAATCCTTTTTACTACTCCTGTTCTTTTAGAAGGTGTTATCAATTTCCAAATCCCTTTCCCTCTCTTAAGGATGAGGTGTCCATGACAGGCTGATAATGAATGGTCTGTTCGATACCCGGGATTTATATTTGTCCTTACTAAATATGTACGGTACTTCATAGAAATCGGAAAGAAATCCAACGAGACTGCTTTAAAGGTGTTTGCTGAGCCATGTAAACCTGTGTTAATGTTGTTGGATTTTGGCTCCCCACGGATCAATCAAATCTAGTTGGTCTCGCAGTCCTAAAACTACCTCTCTTTCTTTAGGATTTAATTTTCTTAGAGCCCATCAAAAATAAACCGCGGTAGACGTTTTTTTCAGTCCGCCGGCTCATAGTACACCTACAACGGCAATGAATAGGGCACTCGATTCAGTGGACTCTTCACGCAAATTAGTTTTTTCACGCTTTATTCGCGTTGTCGTCTATGGAGCCCAGACTATGGTACCCGGCGGACTTTATCTTTTTTTCACACCGGTGTAAAGTAATTATTGTCCGCGTACTCATAGTCCGGAACAATGGTGACAATAGGCAATCGATTCAGTTTGACTCTTACGTAACATTAGTTTCAGCTTTATTCCGTATCGTCTATGGAGCCCCGTACTGTGGCTCCCGCCGGACTATATCTGCTTTCACACCGTTCTATTTTTTTAAACGATTGAACCACGTTTCAACCCTGGGGGAAAAAAATAAACACCTAGGGAATTGAGAGCAAACTCTGGCAAAGTGGTGACACCCCTGTGCGCCGCACTGGAAGGCAATTTTATTTTTCCAAACAAACATTTGAACAGTTAGAATACATATCTTTCACACTACTTTGAGATCTTGACATAAGACACGTTGACTGATATTCAATTACTGATGAAATTCACTGCGTCCCCTGCGCACAGAATGAATTGATAGTTTCCGGAGCTCGAGACTCTACTATCCATATCCATCGGACTCTCCACCTGGGATGCTTGGGTGCCCGCTGATCATGTCCCTTTGCCTGGTTGAAACAATGCACTCTTCGCACGCGTAAGCTTCCAAATATGGCCACGCTCCACGTATCAATCATGGCGAGTTTCCCGCGCATGTCGAGATTCACGCGCCGTGTATCGAGTTTTCCTCGCCATATGTCGAGCGTTATATGTCGAGTTTTACAGCGCTATATGCCATTTGCCCTTTATACATCTAGTTTTGCTCTCTATATGGTGAGTTTTGCATATCATGTCCATTTGCAAAACTCGACTGAATTTTTTTTTCTCAACATGAGGAAAACTCGACATGATTTTTTGGTCTATGTGTAAAAAAATCATGTCGATTTGGCTCATGTTGAGAAAAAAATCATGTCGAGTTTGCTCATGTCGAGAAAAAAAATCAGTCGAGTTGCTCATGTTGAGCAAACAATCTGTCGAGTTTGCTCATGTGAGAAACAAATCATGTCGAGTTTGCTTCTGTTGAGAAAAAAATCATGTCCATTTTGCACATGTTGAAAAAAATCATGTCCTTTTTTTAAAACTCGGCATTATTTATTCTGGACATGATTTATTCTGGACATGATTTATGAACTCGGCACATAAGAGTTCAAACTGGATAGGCCGCGCTGTAAACTCGACATATAGCGGGGTAACCCGATATACAGCCAGAAACTCGAGATGATTTGATGCGTGGAGCGTGCCATATTCAAACGGAGTGTGATTGAACGCAGGTGAAAATTACGGGAGTCGGCAGAGGCCTGTTTCAACCGCTAATGGCCCACAGCCAACCGACAGGCGAAGTTTTGAAGCCACACGTGGCCGCCACTTTTTAATGACTTGAGCAAAACGAGTTTTGGCAGCAAAAGTACGACTTAATGTTTTTGTGCTGCACAGTTTGATCCACAATTTTAAATTTTACTACAATCTTGGAAGTCAAATCCATCTGTCCAATTGAAATTCTATTGGGCAAACATTAAATACAACAAACCTACCTCAAGTACACATTTAGTCTGAGTCTTCATAGATAATGGAATGAACAATCCATGATAATACATTGATACATGTATAGTGCAAAGATTGCATTTGTAGAGGTTATTGTGCTGAATAATTACATCATAGCCTACTGATTTAGGCTGGTATTCTGAAAGGAGACTAACTTTAGACCCTGGTTTAAACCAGGGTTAGTCCTACAGAGGTGGACCCTTTTTCCTTTCAAACTACTGTGCAAGTTAAATGTGATGGGTGAGAAATTCTCATGGGCTGGACAGCCCATCCTTGAGGAATTTTCTCAAGGACTCCCCTTGTTTAACCCAGGGCCAAGTTTCGACTCCCTTTCAGAATACCACCTTAGAGAATAATAAAATATGATGTGTTGTTTTGCCTATCTAATATCATTTCAATATTTTACGATAAAAATATTGGACTGCCATCCCATATGACCCGATATTAGATAGGCAAAACAACAATCTTATCTTTTATTCTCATGCTTAATTAGTTTTGTGTTTTAATCACCGCAAATATTTTTATTTTTTTTTTTTTTTTAAAAATGTTGTTTTCAAACATTTTTCCCCCCCTGTCAAAAATGAACTACCCGTACTAGCTGCGTGTACTGCGTAACCATATACAACGCGCGCGTAACACTATCTAATATCGTCTCTATTAGATATGGCCAACAACCAATGATATTGCGTGTTTGCCTACTAAATCCCGCCCACTGAATAAGAAATTTCATCAGTTACATTTAGTCTAATTTAGTCCTCATATCATAGATGAAAATTTTAAATGAGTAATCACTGATATAGCGTGCAAAGATTCGGTTTGAAGATGAAGATGGATATCGTACTGGACTACTAATACAGATAAGAACTTAACTAACTCCCAAAAGCGGGTAAAAAAAAGAGGTCCGATTGTGTCCACTCTTACGCAATATTTATGAAACATATATCGAAACAGGGGTTCAACTAAAGCGTATTGTATAGCTTTAATTTGCTGGCAAATATAATTCACATTGGTTGGGAGCTACATTGAATCAAGTAAGTCCGTTTTTGCCCTCTGTCCACACGGATCCTATTTAAATGCATGCCTTCCATATTGATAGTAAAATCTGCATTAATTTTTAATTTAACCAATTTTGAAAAATCTACCGATTGGTTGTAAAGTGCTGCGCCTTATATTGAATCTTTGACCTCTTAGGCACCTTCAGTGATTTGCTAAATCAAGAAATGGAAAAATCACCAACAATCAAATTTTTTGCGTCCTCTAGTAACAAGTATAGGGTATCCTAACTACCCTGCAAAAAATTACACGTAATTGAATGAGATTGAGCTTCGTATCGTTGAACACTGAAATCAATCACTGGTAGTGTCTGTACTCATAATTTGAAGATTGAACCTACCCACTTGCTTATTCATTATCCTTATCACAACGTTGATGATTTTGACGATGAAAATAAGACCGATGGTTTTTTGTTTTTCTTATAGGACATTTGGTCATGCTATTACTCACTTCTGTCACTCACGACCAAGTCACTCAGTCACTCAGTCACTCATCACTCAGTCACTCATCACTCACTCAGTCACTCATAACATCCACTCAGTTACTCAGTCACTCAGTCACTCAGTTCCCCCCCCCCCCCCTCACTCACTCACTCACTCACTCCGTCACTCACTCACTCAGTCCACTCACTCACATCACGCACTCACTCTCACCACTCACTCACTCACTCACTCACCTCACTCACTCACTCACTCACTCACTCAACTCACTCACTCACTCACTCACTCACTCACTCACTCACTGACGAACCAACTCACTCACGAACACACAAACCAACTCACGCATCCCGAACGTACTCACGAATCCAAAAAATCACGAAATTGATATCTTCCTCCCTTAATTTAGAGATTGATAGGTAGTCAATGTCTTGGCTTTATCACCATTAACAGAAATCACTCTAAATCTATTTGAGTTAAAGAGAAACCTGATCAAGAATAACTTTCCATAATATCCGCTTAAAAACAATTATTGAACACATATGGATTGGTTCATGGGAAGACGGAATTATAATAACCATAAACGAATTAAAAGCAATTTTTTTTTACCTCGCTATTTGAATTCGCGCTACTGTATAGATGTGTGACCTATGAAATCACTTGTTCATTCAGGACGCCCTCTGTTGTTTTCTGGCAGGCAAAATATTACAGTAGTTTCTGTGACAGACCACATAAATCTGGTATAAATTACTTGCGAATCTTTCCTGATCTAAATTGTCCCCAATGCAGCTGGTAGCATTAGCGTATTATGCTTTAATAAGAAGTTTAGTATTATTTATTCGAAACAAAAGTTACAGCAAAAAACAGAAGTTCCCCATGCAAAATATAGGGCTTTTGGCATGCCAGTCTACTCTTACACCAACAGGGGCGCCATAAACATAAACAAATGTCACATCATCTATATGGGATATGTATTTGTGTTATTGCGAACGGACGGCACAGTAGCGAAATAATCTTCACGAAATGCGTATTCCTATGGCATATGACCTAAACGTGCCGGTCGTGTGGCATAACACGTTATACACTAGAGCGATTTTTAAATAGGGAACATGGTCAGGACTGGATGGTTTTTAATTCCCAGTTAGTTAGGTTCATATAATCCCGTTTTTCATGAAACCACTCGATTGTGGTCAATCATTATTTTATAGTGTATAATTGTTTACATTATTTGTTGTACGGGTTCTCTTCAAGTTACGATGGTCGTGTTCTTTTGTCTGTTTATGTTTTTCACCTGTTTAAATAACGTATTTGTGTTACTGCATTATTTACAGATTGGGACAATGAAATGGCTGCTTATGGTAGCTGTGCAAATTTCACTACACCATGGTGTTTCGGTTTTTCATACGTTCTAATTATACACTCTGATGGCGTGTCTCATCTTCTTCTAGCAGTTTTTTCCTCGTTTCTGTATGTCCCCATTATTATCTGGCGTGTCCTCATCTTCTGGCGTGTCCCCATTTTTTGCTGGCGGTCCTCATTTCTGGCGCTTGTCCCCATTTTTGGCTGGCGTGTCATCTTGGCTCGCGTTGTTCTTTTCTTTTCTCATTTCTGGCGTGTCCCCATCTTCTGCTGGCGTAGTCACATCTTCTTTAGTCGAACACGCATCGTTAGTAGAATCATAATCCGATATAGAAGATGTAAATTATCAAAGGTAATTCCCCCAGTAGCGTAACCAGACATTTGTATTTGGTAGGGGCTGGGAAAAACATTATCATTTTGAGGCGGGTTGATTTTTAAATCAATGTACAGTGGTTTAATGCTGATTTCAACCTTGTCATATTGATAGTTTTTGGATCAATTTATTAATGTTCCTGATCTCATTTGGGGGGGGGGGTCCAATGATGATTGTGAGTGAGGCAAGGTCTAAAATATTTATGAAAACCAATTACAGATATTGTATAACTTACATGTAATATCATAAAGGAATTGTATTTTAATGAGCTATAACATCGGGCTAATGTTTTTGGACAACAAATATGTTGATAGAAAGATAGAAAGAAAGTGCTGCTTTGGATAGTAAAAAAATATAAATTGATTCGTCGTATTATGTTAGTATTATTACGACCATTATTATTATTATTTGACAGAAACAGAGAGTGTGAGGTCGATTCAGAAAAGTACTTCAGAGATAAGGACCACAAATAGTGCCCCACAATTACCCTACGAAGGAGACGATCTGTTATGGTAAGAAAGAAGTGTAAGAAGCAAGGGAATTGTGTTGGTTTTCAAAGAATCAAGGGAGTGTCACTTCTTTATATCATATCCAGTTGTCTACGTCTTCGACTTATAACTAAAGGTGACAACTCAAGTTTCACCCTGCATTTCCTACCAGGTTATCCGAGCCGATATAATATTGAACAATCGCTCTGTGACTTGATCTTCGCATTCATGGCGCAAACCGTTTATGAACATTAATAAACGCATGGACACCTACACCACCCACTGCATGGCTCATCACAACTCTACTTTGCGTTCAGCCTGCACTCCTGCACAAAGCACTGCTAACATAGAGAACATTCGCCTAAATAACGCTAAACTCTATTGACTTCCTTACTACTACCAAGATATCGAAGTTGGACTACTGAAAGTCATTAAGACCTTGCCATCCCCAGACAGCCTCACAATGGTACTAGGGTTGTTACCATCCTGATGACATGGAAACGATCTGAAGATGCTCGGTCACTTGAAGCAAGGGACCCCTAACGGGGGTAACCCGTGTGTTGCATCACAAAAACCAACCAAGTTACTATGTTTGAGGATGGTGAAGCGTTTCTCCGACGACTTCGTCTAAGAGTTTCTTCTATTGACAACAACCAGGGATAGGTAAGTTTGAAGACTGTTTCCGAGAGAACTTAAACAAACATCTCTTATGGAACCCGCCCATGTCAAATACGCATACTGCACGAGGTCATTAATAAGACCTTCACTGACATCAAACCATTACCAGTTTGAACTCCCACATCTAGGGGAAACATCATATGGTGAGCGTAAGCTTTGCACGGAACTTCGCTTAACAAGATTGGTGCTCAAACCGCGGATAAGGGTGAGGCAGTGCTTGTTTGGTCCGAGGAGCTGTATGCTGCCGAAGCCAAGCGACAACTTGCTGATGCTACAAATTACAGCCTCTTCAACGACCCAATTCTGATGAAACATAAAAACTTGTGATGCTACAGTCACACAAAGGTACACCAGAATAAAGATCTTCATCCTCGGCTACTAATCTGATAATAAGGCCTGTGCTTCATATCCTTCTCCATATGCTAAGAATATAAGCCCAAATTGGTAAGGCAGACCAATATTGACTTCACAGTAGTTGTCCAACGGTCTTCATTAACCATATGACGGCATTCTTCAACCGATTGTAAAATCTCGTCAACTATGTCCAAGACTCTTCACATGCTCTTCGGATTATTGATCATCAACGGTTCATGAACAACCTTGTCTTATTTACTAGGAAGTGTGTTCGTTGCTACACATCAAGCCATATGACCAAGGGTTGGAAGTTATGAAATGCTATCTTGATTCCAGGGTAGATCAAAATACTGCAGTTTGAAAAAAATTAAAACACTATTGGGCTATCCTGACCTATCTAAGGGCCTTTTGATACAAGTGATCATAACATTTACTTCTGTAGAAATTAGAACATTATGTTTCGTGGCATTGTACTACGACTGCTGGTGAAATTCTAATTCATTCTAAAATGCTACGTTTTGGAAAGAGTGAAACAAACAAAATTCCTTGGTGGTGTATTACTTTGATGAGCGTCTCACATGGAAAAGCCACATTGATTGTGTTCTAAAACTTAGCTTAGAAATATTGGTATTCATGAACACATTGAAGCACTTTATTCCAGGTCGTATTATTATACTCTCTGATCACACTTTTAATCTTACCTATATAAGTATGGTATACTTTTTTTGGGAAGTTACTTATAAAACACACTTGAACAAAAATGTTTAAACTTAAAAATGGGCATTAAGAACCCTGTCAAAACAGTCATAGAAGTCAACACAGGACCATTATTTCGAAAATTCAATCTCTTAAATCTTGAAATATAGTTACCCTGAATTGGGATTTCACGTTCAAATACTCTATAAACGAATCCCTTAGTCATTTAATGCCAATATTTTTACGTTCAGACATACAATTAGCAAATAAGAACTCCATTATAAACCTAATGACTAATTATAATTTCTTCCTATTTCCACTGTAGAGTTATTAGTATTATATATTTGACACGAAAAACCAGAAGTGTTGACGTGATTCAGAAAAAAAGTACTTTCAGAGGATAAGACCACAATAGTGCCCCACAATGACCCTAATGTGGGAGAACGTCTGTTATGGGTAAGAAGTTTAAAAAAGCATGGTGTTGGGTTTTCAAAGAAGTAAGGAGACAGTGTCACTTCTTTATTTGTAGATAAAGAATATTGTTGATAAAGTTTGGTTAGTGTGTATTTACAAAAAAGACGTTCATTATGTTAATTTCAGGTTAACCAGGGCAAAAAAAGCTTCGATTAAACATAATATACTTTCCATATATATATATATATATATAGATAACTCTATATAAGGTTCCAATATCCAAAGGAAAGGAATGCGTAATAATGAGATAAGTTGTTCAACTTATTCTCATATTACGCATTCTTTACTTGGATTTGAACCTTTTATATGATAGGTAATGCCGAGCAGTTTTTATTCTATATATATAGATATATATATATATATATATATATTATATATATATATATATATATATATATATCTATTTATATATTATTATATATAAATATAAAAATGAAGGAAGAAGGCAGAGTCAAATTACAATTAGTAGTTTACATAAGTGTTACTGGCAAGAGTTTCATGCAGGGGACCAATCTTTGCTTGTGACTGTTAAAGAGTTAGCAATACATATCAGCGCATCTATTTTTTTAGCCGTTGCCTGATGCATAAAAAGAGAGCCCTCGGAACTTGAAGGAAGGATAATAAACAATGGGCTAATGGACGATAGTTCTCCAGGCAACTTTGGATCATATCGTCCATTAAAGGCTGGTCAAGTTACAATTTGTAGTATGACCTTGACAAAAGTGCGATATCAATAAATTCTGTTTTGATATAGTCGGCAGCGTCACATACTGAAGTATTTGCAAATACGCATATTTGGAGAAAAACGGCTTTGGAAGATTGCGATTTTTAAATTTGACCCCACACTGTAAATTAAAA
This sequence comes from Ophioderma brevispina, assembly GCA_023653785.1. Taxonomy (NCBI): domain Eukaryota; kingdom Metazoa; phylum Echinodermata; class Ophiuroidea; order Amphilepidida; family Ophiodermatidae; genus Ophioderma; species Ophioderma brevispina. The sequence goes on along the minus strand of JAMKCH010020100.1, from coordinate 12,346 downwards.
CATATATTTCAATCAAAACCTTAGTGAAAATCGCCGAAATAAGTTAAATTCAAAAGATATTTAACTAATTCAGCTTCCAATTCATTAGATATGCGAACAGATGATGTTACAATATAAAATACGTCACTATGTGAAAACGACCAAAAGCAATTTCAACGTGTAAATAACAAATACGCGCATAAAAAAATACGTCGTAATGTGAGGCGTTTGGGAAAAATGCGTCACTATGTGAAAACGACAAATACCAATTCTACCGTGAATGGTCGCACAATTACGTCACTATGTGACGTGACGCGGCGAATACTTCAAAATGCAGATACGATTCTCTGGGCCTGCGCAGTATAGATTTCCGAAATACGTCGTTTATGTGATGTGGACAATTGAAAGTTTGTTAAATAGTCATAATTAGTTAATTAATATATTACTAATTAAAGACACTTTGAGGTTTAAATTGGTGAATATGTAGAAAAGTATACAAAAAAACGTCCATGCAAAATTTCTGCAAAAAAGTCCAAAAATGCGAATACGTCGCTATGTGACGCGGCCGTTTCAATAAAAACCTATATAGAGAGTTATGTACTTACTGGTTATTATCTATGTGTTTGTAAAGAGTTTAATGTTTAAAACAACCTATAATTGTGGGAGCGTATTAAAAAGTAATCCAAAGTATTTTCAGGGGCGGGGGCACTTGTATTCGAAGGTGGAATATTATGCTCACGTACGTATTGCCATATCAAAATGGTGATCCTAAACGAAACCACCCTAAACACCGAACAGATTTTTCTACCATAAACAAATTTTGTTGTGCTACGCTAAACAGAGGCCTATTTTAATTGACTGTTTAAAATGCACCCTCAACAAGTATTTTGATTATGGTTTTGCTACCTAAAGGAATTATGCTTATATGTGCCTATAGCCATAACCCGGAAACAGGCTATAGTCTGTACGCTGCCCAGCCCTATTAAACGGAATATTAACACATTTATGCATCGGATAGTTTTCTGTATTTCATATCACAGTACTCTCTAAATTACAAGGATTAAATAAATCCCAAATGATTGTGATGAGGGCCAATCATTTTAGATTTAAAAATTAACAAAACAACAAAATTTAGAATTTTAAATCTATAAGATTTATTTAAATCTAAAAATGGATTGGTCCCTAAATCACAATCATTTGGGACTTTATTTCAATCCCTGTAATTAGAGTGTACTAAGATATGGGACATGTCTGTCTATGCTGTTGTTTGTTTGCCCCCATCGGGGGTCGGGGAAAATTCATAAGGTAAATTCATAAGTGTAAATTCATAATAAATTATTACAATCATAACTTTTTCATGGACTTAAATACAAAATACTTATCTTCATTCACAAATAAGTAAAATCTTGAGCTTCTATAGTATGTGTTCAATTAACTTGGCCGTATTTTTATCCTTTTGTCGAAAAGGAAGAAAAACGAAAAAAATCATGAAAGAAAAAGTTGCTGGGCAAGCTTTGAACAACTTTGTGACAGCAGAACCAAATATGCTAACTTATTTTGCTCTTTAACTTCCTTCTCACTTTAATTTACTGCGAACACTAAAGAAAACCTTATATTAATGTAAACTGGTTATGTTGAAAGAGGCCGGAGGTTGATTTCTCTACAATATGATGCGTGGCTAAGAGCACTGGAATTGATTATTGTTAGCCTACCACTAATACTTTATTAGAAAAATAACTTGCACACAGTCATAAATCAAAATTTTGTTTTGTCAATTTTTCAGATATACTTCTGAGGGGATCACCATTCATCTCTATTCGTACATTAAAAACGCTCATGGCATATATATATTTATCGAGTTGACAATTGTAATAATGGTTTTTTTTTAGTAATAAAAAAAGCGAGACAGATGTTACTATGAAGCATTATAAAACCAAGTATTATACCGATTTTAGCGTTGAGCTGAGTTGAATTACCCAATCAATGAAATTAGAATTCTATTACTCAAAACTTAATTCGAAATTGCTAGTGAGTTGTGTCCTAACAATTTGTGAAAACAATTATCAACAAAAGGGGGAGGTTCCAATTTTAACTCATCCCAAGAGCATGAAACAGAAGTAGTAATGATTTTGATTCCAAAAAGAAGCCCCTATTTTTCTTATCATCACCAAAAATTTCACTTTCAAATTCCTTGTACTTGGGAGATATTGAAAACAAAAATCGGACTTCAATTTTATAAACCTATTGATAACAGTGAATAACATTGCACAGTAGCCTCATCCCCAGGGTTACATCAGATAGTTGGTCCAAACATGTAAACAAGTGACATGTGAAATTTCACAAAATGTATTTTAGGGGTCAAGGTGGTTTAAACCAGCTGGTAGTTAGTGAAAAATTAAAGTTTTCTTCCGTAACCCATGCCCAAGCTCTTTAAAAAAGAGATCAGGTTAAAGGTGGTTGTTCCGATTTTTATCTATCGTGGTCTTTACTTGATATGAGAGCCTGACACTTGTACACACTGATTATTAAGTAGTGGGAAAATTACATGACTGCGGTTTTGATGCTAGAGCGAGGATAATGCAAGTGCCCACGCCCTAGTGTAGAATATAGTGTACTTTGATTATATTATGTATTGAGTACCGCCCAAGCCTAGATTATGAGATTAGTTAATACCGCTCAACCCTATGTTTATACTCTGAACATGAGTCAATATGGCCGCCTACATGTCTAAATAAATATGTGATTAGCATCAAACTAAATCCTTTGAATCCTTTGCAGTTGGAGCATCATTTTCTGAAGACGTGCTGGAGCCTTGCAGAGCGGCTTTTTCATGATGGTAACTAACGGCTGATGATCGGTTTCAATTGTTATGGCGTTTTCCATAGATGTACTGGTGAAATTGCGACATGCAAATGTAATAGCGAGAAGCTCCTTTTCTATTTGAGCATAGTTCCTTTGAGTCTCAGTCATAGTACACGACGCAAAGGCTATTGGACGTCCATCTTGGATGCACGCACAACCTAACCATTGGCTAGCATCACAGGTTTACTGTCAGCGCTTGCTACATCATAACATGCAAGCACTGGTGGGCTGATGATCTTTTGCTTTAGTTCATCAAAGGCTTTCTTGATGCTCTGGCTAGCCAGTGAAGGTACTTCTTTGGTGAAGCAGGTCTTAACGGTGCTGATATCTCGCTGAGTTGTCAGAAACTTCGACACATAATACACCATACCAAGGAAGCGTTGCAGATCTGCTTTCCTTCGGGTACGGATTCTCTTGAATGGCTGAAACTCGCTCCTGGGTTGGTTTTGATTCCTTTGTCAGTTATCAGGTGACCAACATACTATACTTGGGTTTGTCCCGAAATTTACATTGTTTTTGTTCAGCTTCAAACCAACTTCTCGTGCACGTTTCAGTACTTTTTTTTTTTGTGCAAGGTTAGCGTCATGTTCAGCTAAGTCTTTGCCCGCGATCAGTAAATCATCTACTATGATTTCACACGGTAGCCTGCAAATAGTGTTTCCATTGTTCTTTGGAAAACTTCAGACACTATTGATTCCGTACGGCATCCTCAAGAATCTATATCTTCCCAATGGTGATATGGAAGGTTGTCAACTTTGACGACTGTTCATCAAGAGGTACTTGCCAAAAGGAAGTTGATGCATCAGCACGGTGAACATCGTAGCATAGCAGGTTCATGTGTCTCTTCCCAGTACGCATAGGCTGATTGTCCTCTCACGCCGTGTTTCTGATCTTTCGGGATCGATGCCAATCTGATATCAGCAGTTTCCCTTTTTTTTTCTTGCTTGCGACCATATGAGATACCCATATTGTAGGTTCTTCATTGTGCGTAACTTCAAGTCTGTCATTCTCTGAAGTTCTTTCATCACTTGATCTTCTATGGGTTTTGGAACTTTACGTGGTGGTCTTATTACTGGTGGAACACTAGGACTAGCCTTCATCCTGTATTGACGGGAAGGCTCCTAAGCTTACCATCAAATAGGTCAGCGTATGTCTCAAATTCAGGAGGGCGTCTTCAACAACATGATGACGTTCTTGTAACAGGCGATTAACCCATCCTCAGTAACTCTCCCAAGATTGTACTGGCATTCCCCCGGTGCTGTGACAACTTAATTCAACATCGTAACTTTCTCGTCACTGATGCAGTTGAAGCGAGGCGATACCACTGTTGTGATTGTTATCCCCTAGGCCTTGTAAAGTATGGTTTAAACTGAGTATCTAGGTGTCTTTACAGTTTATGTTCTTTAAGACTGACATAGGCATGACGTTACACTTCGCACCAGAGTCGACCTTGACATTGACTAGGTGACCGTTGATTTTCAAGTGAGTGTACCTGACATCTTTTCCAAACTGAGGACCAGTACAGTCAATGCTTCAGGATTATTCTCCGTTTCCTCCTCGTCTGAATACGACTCTATTTTCATGTAGGTTGATACCTTTTGTAGGCTTTGCTTGTTGCCTTTTGCGCTACGGCACCTTTTCTTGAAGTGATTAGGCTTCTGACAAAATGACAAATTTGTCCTGCTGCTTTACACTGTCCCACTGCATGACTTGACCAATATTGCAGTTTTTATTTGCTTGGATTTGCACTTGAGTTTAACTTTGGTTTTTCTACTACCATGACTACCACTTGCTTCTTGGGGGCCTTGTTTTGTTGATTGAATGAATTGTGGCATCTGACGTGTCACAGCTGATGCTGCTGTGCTTTAACTGTCTTGGCCCATGTGGTTTCACTCTGTTTCATTGCCTTGACCTCTGTATTGGCTTTTATCAGAGATCCTTCTTTCACATTGATTTCTTAGTTAGTCAGTTATTAACACCACGACAAATTCTATCTCGAATCATTTCACAGAGTATATCTGAAATTCACAGTTTTGGAGTGCCATTTTTCAGTTCATCAGCGAAACTCCTGGAATGGTTCCCCCGTTTCTGATACCTTGAATTAAATTTAATGTCTCGAGTCAATTATGACTTGCGTGTGGATCACAACGTTCTCTCTGAATTTGCTTTCAGTATCTCTGGATTTTACTTTGGATTCAGCAGGGGTTATAACTTGACCATCTTCTCCTAGGACTGCTGGTTTGTATCTAAAACTTCTACCTTTTCTCAATGTCTCGGGACCAGCGATGTTTAACACACGTGTTAGCTTTTCTGCATCGCTCTTTCCAGCATGGGCTGCTTTGAAGAATATTTCAAGTCTTGTTCAAATCTACGCCAATTTTCGGCGACATTGCCTTCAAAACTAAGCGGTGATGGCCTTCTACAATCCATCATAGCTACTGATGTACTAAATAACTTGTATTACTGAGTACAAAATATATTTGTAATACACATCACTATACCTTGGTACGATGTTTTGTGAATTTTTACGGACGCTTACTTTTTTTATCATTAGTACAGAAACTTTTTGGGTAGCAAATGAGCTTCAAAGTTTATCGCATGTGTTGTTCATGATCCTCACCTTCTGTGACACCATGTAGAATGACCGGCGATAACGGATTGACAGGATTCAAGGATTTAGTTTGATGCTAATCCCCATCTTTCAAAGATATTCATTTGAGTTACACTACAATAGAGGTGCAGAATTGTACTTGGCTGACACTTTGTCAAGAGCACCTAGTACCAGTATTGGGGGGGGGGGGGGGTGTGAGAAATCACACTTCGCGTATGAAGTCATGGAGTTTCCAGTCCCGATTCACAGACAACAAAGGAACATTTGAAACAAGACACTGCAAAGTCCTGTACTGGCAGAAGCTAGTGGACACCGTGCACCGCGGATGGCCCAAGACACAGTCATCGTGTCCACCGGAATTAGCAGTTTTTTCCAAAATTTCGTCGATGAAATGCCTAGCAGATGATGGAATCCTCATGAAAGGAGGAAAGTGAGCGTTTCCAAAATCGCTTCCATCAAGAATCTGTCAATCCTACACAAAGGACACATGGGGTGTAGGAGGCACGAAAACGTAGAGCACGCAGTCTTGTCTACTGCCCAACATGAACAGTGACCTGTAAAGACACGTCATTGAGTGCACAGTATGCAACGCACTGCAAGAAGCCATTTGCAACAAGAACCCTTACTACTTCACAAGATTCCAGACGTACCTTGTCCATAGTCTGGCAACCGACCTGTTTGAGTGGGACAGCAAGCATTATGTCGTGATAGTCGATTCATACAGTGCATGGTATAAATCACTCCCTGCAAGATATGAAATCAGAGACTGTAATAACAAAACTCAAAAGAAGCTTCGCTTCACGGAAGTCCCAGGTGTTGATCAGTGATATGGTGGACAGTTTTCATCAGCCCAATTCCAACAATTTGCCGAGAGTTGAATTTCCACTCATGTCACCAGTAGTCCGGATTTCCCCCAGTAACGGGTTTGGCAGAGAATGCGGTAAAGCCGGCAAAATTACGCTAGAACGAACAAAGAGAAAGATCGGACATTTACCCCTCAATCTGCTCAGTATCAGAAACACGCCGAGAGATCCAGTGTTAGGCTCACCAGCACAGAGACTCCTCTCCATAGGCAACGAGGATACCACGATTATACTAATGGAAAACTATAAAACCAAGAGTCCATCCACCAAAGACCGTCAACACCAACTGGCTAAGAAAAGAAACAACAGAAAACTCTTATGCACAACATGCCAAGTGTTGAAACCACTATGGTGAATCAGCCTGTTTGGATACAGCCAAAACATGGATTTGATCGCACTGGCATTGTCAAACAAGTGGACCCAACCAGATCTTACGTAATAGCCAGGGAAGGATATGACTAAGAGAAACAGAAGACATCTTCTACCAGTACCTGAACATGTGCGTCAACAGACATAGACAATCACAACTTCCTCAGTTACAACCATAACCTCCAGTCATCCAGACCACCACCAGGTACAACACCAACAGCATTAGTACAACCAAGTCACAGCAGGAATCAGTCCTAACACAAACTTCAGACAAGTCCCAAACCAGTCCAATCAGAAGTTCCCCTGTGAAAACCGAAGTGGACGTGTGTGAAACAAGCAGAGTACGCTCAGAGTGTTATGTTCGCACTGATGTTTTTTTACATTAGTAACAAAATCCTCCCATGCCAGCTGATGGAGATTGTGACTCCTCAATAAATAAAACTTGGCTAAAAAATGTGCTTTTAATTTAGTTACCGTTTAAAGTGTAGGATCGCGCGTTAAATATTAGGTTGCGACCATTCATAAATGCAACTAATTAATCTTACATGTATATGGTCCGGAATGATGTGTTACCTGACATCTAAGGAAGGTTTAGATTAGTTTCATTTCAATATACATTGTTAGGATGCAAACATTAGGAATTTCATACAACCTATTTTATACAACATCGCGTCGGAATCTACCTGACAACCAGTCTGCAAGCAAGTTTAAAACTAAGTAATTGTAATATTTAGAGTAGATCTGTTCATGTACCTAAATGCAACATCAAGTGGACCAGAATACGTCCATGTACTGCACAGCGGGGAAAGTAGTCTAACCCTGATCTCCACATAACCTGATAGTGTCAGAAGTCTGTACATTTCAAATATTTGTTTAAATTAGGTAAGCATGAAAGGGCATGCTTTTAAGTTTCTTGCAAAAATCTCAACCAAATTTCTGCAGTAACAGGACTGTTGATTGACATTATCTCACAACCCTTTTTATTGGTTGTTAAGTTTTTTTCAAGCTTTAAAGTCTGAAAGTTCCCAACAAAAATATCCATCTGCTATCTGAACATTGCTATTTTGCCAAAAGGCAGTGACTCAAAGACTGTGATATGGACACGTTTAAGTCAAAGTACTCAGTTACAAAAAAAAAAAAATTCTTTGTGACTCGAAATCAAAATTTGATTTTATTTGTCATCTCAGAAAGTATTAGATTGCACAGACAACTTTCTTGACACGGGCAGGATTTGTCAAGCATACATCCCATTTCAGGCTCGTTTATTTTCTTCGGAAAAGTTCATTTCAAAAAAAAAAAATCTTGGTGATTTATCTTAAGAAGTGGGATGTAGAATATAGTGTTTCACTTTGATTATATTAGTTTATGAGTACCTTCCCAAGCTAGATTATGGATTAGTTCATAACCGCTCAACCCTATTGTTTCTACTCTGAAAATGAGTCAAGATGGACCGCCTACCATGTCTATAAATTATGTGATTAGCATCAAACTAAATTCCTTGAATCCTTTGCAATCCTTTACGCCGGTAATTCTTAACTATTCACTACTGGCTAATAGTGATGGTTAACCACTAAAACGGTATTTTTTTTATCTATATCTAGTGAAAGAAATGATTGAAGTTGAAAATTTCGGACAAACAATGAGAAAAAATACGGCCTTTCATCTGATGGTAAAAAATGTTAATACTTACGGTTATCCAAAGACGATCGGAACAAGCACCTTTAATGTGTCCGGCAATGTGTGTAATGACTTTGCTGCAAAGAAGACGCTCTATTTGAAATCTCCCGATTGCTATCCAAACAACCACACATAAAATCAAAGACATTTCCTCATTGCAATTTGGAAACGACTTTGAGGTTGATCCACAAAGTTAGTCAAATTTCAAAGAAGCAAAAAATAAAAACATTTATATGATGCATTTGTTGTGTGGGGTGAAACTGTAAAATACCTATGCCTACATGTGTAGCATGCCGGGAAAGGTAATTTTGACACCTTTAATTTTTAAAAAAGAGTTGTTTTCTTTTTGTAAATCTTCTTTTTAGTGAATATCAATGTTAATCCCTGAAATTAATTATGTTTAATGATACATGTTTGATACTAAGAATGAAAATAATCTCTTCTACTACATTGCACACGTCAAATGCAGTTACAAGCTGCTAAATTGTGTTTGGGTAATTTCAAACTGCATAACTTGAGCCCTAATTACACTTTTCGAATCTGTGGTTCCCAATTAATTAGGCAAATGAATATAAGCCAAATTTTTATTTGATGTATACAACAAATGTACCATGCTTCATGGCCACCACATCAGATTGCTTCCCGATTGTTGACTGTCATTATTAGGAAATAGGGCGGCAAATCCACTCCTTTTAAAAGAAGAAAATAAATAACTCTTGGTTGCATTACTTTCGTGCCATTTCAACATTCTACATGTCGCAAGAGTTAAACATCTTATTTTGAAATGTATTATACAAATACATTTAAACATCCTTGACATCAAAAAACAGTGCTTAGAAATTAATCACTTTTCTAACACTATTTTGCACCAAGTTTTAAACATTTTGAAATGTCTGTTTCATATCTAAACACCTTATATCTAAACATGTTTTAACAGAGAAACATGTTAGGGATTAGACATTAGGTGTTTATACATTTGATGCCACGTGTTAGGAATATTAAAACATGTCAAAATCTCTAAACACTAAAATTGCACCAGGTTTCTAATAACTGTTTTGCAGTGTAACTAGGGTACAATTCAAATGAAGGTTTTAGTAATGCAATAGTTTTTGTCTTTTGATTTGCAGACGGGTTTTACGGAAACAAGTGGCAGCGCCACGGGGGGGCATGGGGGGCTTTCCCTCCCCCCAATTTATTTTTTGCCCCCAATTCCCCCCCCCCCCCCCCCGGCCGGAAAGAAAAATGAGGGATTTTGGGGCCAAAATGGTTTAAAATCTAAATATTTATACTTTTCCCCCCCAATTTCACGTCCCCCCAATTTCACTTTGCACCGTTTTGCCCACCCGAAAAAAGAGGTCTGGCGCCTCCACTGGACAAAGGGAATATATAAACGATTCAAACAACTTATCAAAGATTGAAGGGGAGGGGCGAGGAGGGAATAGAAGGGATTAATAAATTATTGCACCCTTCTTAAAAGAGATCTTGACCATGGAAGTATTGAAGTGGTTTCACAAGTGTGGTTTTAATGTGTTTTGAATTATCTGTGATAATTAAGAATAAAACACCGATATAAAAACGCATTCCCACACCAAAATAAAGCAGGCCTTCAGTGTTCATAATAACATAAAATAATTATTTTGAAAGTTTAAAAACGTGTATTTTGTATATGAATCTATGTTAGACTGTGAAGGGGTGGATAATGTAACTCCTGTGTAACTTGATTGATAAAGCTAGAAGCCATGTCATGTAAACCAATGGTTTGCACTAGTGGCATGTGATTTTGCACGTACCTCTTAGTCTGGTCCCGATTTCAATATTTGTGTTTCAAAGAAATCTTGTCGGTGTTTCGTGTAAGGTTGCAAATTTTTAAAGATAATTTGGGTTAACTGAATTCAAAAAAAGGTGTTTGCCCAAACTCAAGGCTTTAACAAAATATGTTTATACAGGGGTCTAATTTTAAAGTGTTCAGATTGTATTATAAAGCAATATTAGCACATTTTTTTGAAGGGCGCCCCCAATTTTTCAAAAAGTTGGGAGGATTTTTACGCGGTTGCATTGGTAACTGGCTAGTAAACTATACTGTGAATGGTTAAGATCGAAAATGTCTATGTGTCAAAAACGAAGGAATTTTGCTACTAGAATTAATTATTATCGGGATCCCGATAATATTCAACGGATGCTGAAAACGGCCTTCCAAGTGGAAATAGCCGGGAAGGAAGGAATGCGCACATGACGTGTCTCGCTCATCCCCTTACGTTGTTTTAATAGTTCGGGCAAGTTCCATAGTTAAGAGGTTGGTTTATTTTCGCGAGGTGCACTATTCATAGGAGGACATAAAGTATCATTTCCAGCTCTGTCGTAGCAATCTGGGATCCCAATTCTAATTAAAAATCGCTTAATTTGGCTTATAGGCCTACGCATTTTTTAGCATTCTCGTTCGCAGGTATAGTTTCCTAGACAAATTACCAAAGTAATGTGCAAAAATATAAAATTTGAAAATTGGGGGCGCTCTTTCAAAAAATGTGCCAATATTGCTTTAAAATGTATGTCAATAGTTAGCTTAAAAATGGTATAGTTTGCCTCAAAATAAAATAGTGTCAAATTCTTCGTTATGTAATAATTATATTAACAAAGAACTTGTTTGTTGCAATATTTCCCTAACGTACGTCCCGTAATCGCTTCAAAACACACCTGACAAAAAATCACGGAGCGGACCCTTGTCTTGGGTTAAGGGGAAATTGCTCCTAGATCAGACAACAAAAATACCGCTACCTCACTTTTTGCGGTGATTGTCAGGTTTTCCTCTAGGGACATTAGGGATATATGACCCATATTTATATTTACGGTACAAAATATAACAGAGTGTACATGGTCTATGGTAGATTCATAGCCATGCCATACTTATAAGGTTTAGATAGGACCTAAGAAAATGACATGGAAAAGCTGCTATTATATTGACTGACCAATTGGCTATCTCAATAGCAGTTACTGTTGGCCACTGGAGGTATTGTTGACTGGGATTACTTGTCTGGAAAATAGTTGTCTAAAAAAGTACAGCGGTATGCATTTCAAGAAGCCTTGAATTTAACGATCAGAAGCTATAACACTCACATAAACAGACTTATTCATTCATGCTTCAGTCTAGACTTTTTACTCCATTGTTGACTAGTGCAACGCGCAGTTTTGAATGAGATTAAGGGCGTGCTTGATATATACAAATGCCCTTGTGTCCCTTTAATTCATAAAATCCTCATAATTAGAGTTAACATATTCGTTACTAATAACACAAGTCTGCCCTACTCTCGGGCATGTCCTTCTATGCTGTTGTTTCGTACTCTCCACCGGGGGAGGAGGGCAAAACTAAGTAACTTTATAATAATGAGTAAAATCATATAATAACGTTTTATGAGAACAGCGTAAGAAAACGGGTTTGTCAACAGGCTAAAGAATTGTTGTCGCCGTCTGTGCAAGGGCAGTAATTTAATTTTGCCGTTCGATATTGTATTTCAATAGGTGCATTCAAAGCGCCAATCGGTTCGCTCAGGTATTGTATTGGGTTGCTAATGACGCATTGATTATCTTGGCAGCGTTCTGGCTCAGTGCTTGGTGTTTTTTCACAATTGCATCTGTTTCGGACGTGTGGTCAGTTTGGTTCTACTGGAATATACTTGTTTATTCGGCAATTGATTCTCCATTTCGTGTGCCCAGTTACTGTTATATGGTTTTGATACATCGTGCTACAGCTTTGGTATAATAATCTAAATACCGAGTAGTTCTGCTTCGGAACATTCGGTTGTTTGGATCAGGTCATCAAGAAATTATTGATGCAGTTTTGTCAGTTTCCATTCCAAATAAAATGCCTCGCGGATCAGTCGGATGGAGAACCAGTGTTACTGGAACATTCAATCAATGGAACATTATTAGACGGGCCATATCACATCGCATGGCCGTAGATCAAGCCGGTTCAAGCAGCTCCAGTAGTGTA